>JAGFPH010005966.1:0-10852 GCA_018207615.1 Philaenus spumarius
CGCTTGTTCCTATCTCGATATTCGTCGGATCTCACCTTCCACAAGCAAGGATAATTCCTGTACGCGTCAATAAAGTTATTAAGGAACTGTGGATTCATAAAACTGTTACTTTCTTTGTCGGTTATTGCAAACAAATAATATTAAACAAAATAAAACAACACAAAACCACAAGAGCTATTTCACCAGGAAGAATGCACTACACTTCACAAGCTGAACTACCTGACTCACTCACTGCCTGGGCTGTACTGAGCGGCGAGGAGAAGTCAAGCCGTTGCTGGGAATGCCCATAGACACCGAGCCACGGCTGGCGCCACCAACGGATTTCGGACCGGTTGGAAAGCCGACCGAGCCAAGCCACTGCTTGGAAACTACGTCATAATTGACTTGTGGAGCCCATACACGGACAGCCGTTGCTGGACATACAACCGCTGGCAAGCAACGGCTGTCCGTGTATGGGCCGCTTTAAGCCAAGCTCCGCTAGCCGGACTTCCGACCACAGACACAAAAAAAAACTGTACCAAGCAGAAAAGTACAAGGAATTGAAGGTAAGCTTGTAGACAGAGAGATGGGCCGGAGTAGGAGAGGCTAGGAGGGGTAATCTCCCTCTACGGTGCAACTGAAAGAAAGGTTACTATTTTCTGGCGGAGGGTTGCACTGCGTCCACCTAGAAGTTCTAAACCATACCGCACTCGATGAGTGCGACACCGTCAATTTTGATGACGTCAATAAGCATAACGCGGCCTTAAGTTTGTTTTTATTTATGTTAGTTTTGAAATCTGTTTTAAGGGTGAGGATCGACTAGGCCCAGTCTGTAACGTGTTTGGTTTTTCCAACGGCTGTTTTTTTTAGAAACACAATTTAAAATTTGTTTAATGTTGAGACCTGTTAGAGATATTAATTAATTAGCCACCATCTTAAAACACCTTTTTAAAATTTGTTAGCCTACAGTTGTTTTTGAAATTTTACAATTATTTTATCTTGACAATTTCAGAAAAAACTAAAAAGCAGAATAATATTACAAACTTTGTAATTTTTACTTAAATAGAATCCTTTATAAACTAAATCAAAGCTAACATTTAAAAAATATATAAGTTTGTTTGCCAATTAATTGGCCAATGAGTTTACTACTTTAACTACATATTTTGTCTAAGATTTTGTGTGAACAATCTTTATTAGCCAGTAGCGTATGGAAAAGAGAAACACTTTTTGACCTGCCATTTTGAAACGGTATAGCGCATACTGTAAAAAATGGTTTAATATTGGCATTCATTATGCAAACGTATCATTAAAACCTAGCTTAAAAACTGCAACACGAATTTACTCACTATATATATTGGTGTCACAAAAGTCTAAATACTACCATAGATCATGAATTAGGTTATCCAAATACAATGATACTACTAAATATTTAGTAGGAGATTTATATTATCATATTAAGGGTCTGCTGTAGTGGCGGCTATCTTGGATTTTTATCCCGTAAGAGCAATGTTAAATTTCAAACAATTTATTTCGTTAATTTTGTATCATACAATTGTTTGCAAGGTCTCATTTTAAGCACAGTCACAATACGCATCCGTTTTAAATTTAAATTTTTTTTTAAATGCTATTGATTTGTTATGTAACTGACATTTTGTAAGTAAAGAGTTTGAATTTTTTTCCTAACACAATACAAAATTAATAATGAAAAATAATTTGCAAGCCGGATCCGAAATTTTATAAAGAATATTCAGGTTTTTTTTTCAACACTCAATTACAAAAGATAGACTTATAAAATGGTTTGAAATGAGACAATGTCAAAGCGTCCAGCTGCAAAAAATTGCACTGTTTAGATAGGGATAAAGTGAGAAGCGCACTCCGGTGTTTCCGGTTGCTTTCTCGTTTACTGGAGCAGACCCTTAAATTCAACGGCTTTATTACAGTGAATACCAATTATTTTAGGCCAATAAAAAAAAATATAATAAAAATAAAATATTTTAGGGCATTTGAGTAATTTGTGTCTTCCATTCTTGAAATTAAATAGTTTTTAAAAGGAAAGGTGGTTGTGTGATACTTATTTTCCAATTCAAATTAACTAGAAATTCAATTGTGAAGGGATTTTGTTTATCTTCTTACGTTTTTGGAATTTGTATTTGATTCCAAAATTAGTATAAAAATTAGTTCAAGACTGTAACTAGTCATGCATTAAAAATGATGCATGAAATCTCAACGACATTAATGTAATAAAAGTCTACAAAAAATAGTGATCGCCAATTGGTTTTACCAAGACATTACACCCGCCTCAGACCCTAAATATAATATTTCGAAAGTGAACAAAAGGCTAAATTATTATAAAAGTAGGAAATTGGTCTAGCGTGTGGTCTTTGTAGTGCAAAATATGTCTCAATGACAACCCCGAGACCAAAAATGCGATGGGAAACAATAAAAACGTTTGGTAATTTAGGCTACTTACTCATAAAATTAAGCTTAGAGACTTGGAGGATGAAATTAGTGACATAGACGTCTGAGTTGAATTTTCATATTAGGCCTACAGAGGGAATGATTTAAAACTTTCTGTATAGCCTGACTCAAAGGTGGTGTAGAAACAAATTCATTGTAGACTGGTTAAAATTTGTAGGTTAGGTTTTTATTAAGAATCATGCTGGTTCTGATTAACCTTTATCAACTCCTACAAAAGCGAGTGTATGTACGTACGTGAGTAACTTATAATATAACAGCTGATTTAACCCATAATCTGTAATACTTAAACAAACCCAGCATAGATTATACTTTAAGGTATGTTATAACTTCAATCATTATAATTTCTTGTATAATATAACAGCTGATTTTACCCATCATGTGCTAAAACAAAACTTAGCTTAGATTATACCTTTAGTTTATGTTTACTTTAATCCATAAAAGTCTTGTGAAGTTGATTTTTTAAATATGAGTTAAAAAACTAATATCTGCTTTAATACGTTATAGGATTTGATTTGAGGTTATAAAATTAATATGAATACAACCTTTTATTATCAATATATTCATTTATACAAATTTAAAGAAAAGTTACCTATTCGTTTCTTCGGAAACATTCTTACATCTTCGTATAACATATAAACATATTCGATTATTAATTTCTTCATTATAATAATAATAACTTCTAAATCATTTGATCTATCAATATGAAGTTAGAAATCAATTTAAAGTTAATATTTTTATCTTTATTTATATAAATAATATAATTTATATAAGTACAAAATTTTATCAAATAGGCCTACAGTTTTATAAACTTTATAATTGTACACAATACAGAGTTAAAATCCTCATCAGCATAGGTAGGACTAGATTAACTCTGTTGATTTTAAATAGTGTTTATTTAATTATGTATTTCGGATGTGTATCTAATTAATCTGCTTGTGATTTTTTACGGGGGTTTACTAGTATTATTATAAACCTAGTAAAGTGATTTAGATATTTACTAGGTCACATATACCATATACACTTGGAGTTATCTATAGCCATAATCGTCAAACATAATTTTTGATATTTTTATATATTTATTTAGTTTTAACCGCTGAATACCTTCACTAGCTTCAATAATTCATTTCAGTTTTAAGTTAGGCCTAGTCTTGATCTATGTGTACGATTTTGAAGCTACTTAAACTAGAGTTATGCAAACAAATTAACCAAACCAAAGTTATTGTAAATTAATAATGTTTAACTTAATTTGACCAGGAACCAGGGAAATAAGTGAAACGTTTGTTTTATTGGTATTTGGGGTTAAAATAATTTTCTGTTCTTTATACATCATATTTAAATATAAGTTTATGAAATTTATAATTCCATAAAATAATAAATGCACAAAAGTAGAAAAACGTTTTAAAAGAGTTTACACAATACATTTAAGGTTTCTTACATTTCGAGTTTATTCTTTTAAACAAATGCCTCAAACAAGGCAAAGTCAATATTTGCATCTTCCCTTTTTTTCTTGATAAGCCTTTTAATAATGCTTTATGTGACCTATATGGATTAGGAAAGCTCATACATTTTAAACGGCTGGTTGGATTCCAATTACGGTTTTTACAAACATAATATAAAACAGGTTTTAAAAATATAAAATATGTGATACCCGCGAATGAGTGGAAACGTAAATGAGTGTATTAGACATACGTATAATATGAAATAACCGTAAGCCTACTTTACACTTAATTTCTAGTGAAAGATAATAGCTAATTTGTTTAACACTACAAACATTACCAAATAACTAAAGTAAAACAAGTAATTAAATGGATATTTGACATGATGACTTGTAAGTAGCAAATCCATCGAAGTTAATGTGACGAAGCTGACTGTACCACACATTGGTTTATAAAATAAATATTGATTAAGGCTCTTCTTTACCTTGAAGAAAACTCCCGAGTGTACAGTATGATTTCAATACAAAAGGCCTGACTCAAGCCGCAAAATCGTTGAAACATGCATTCGTAATACCGTGTTTCGGATTCTATTTATAAATTAATAATCTGGGAAACTACTTTAAGTTATAAAGAAGGCTTTATATTTTTTATATTTGTTACGTGTTACCTTAAAATATGGAAATTATTGCTTAAAACTCCCAAAAAATGCGTTAAAAATAATCGTTTTTTACTCATTTAAACGGTTGATTAAAAGGAGTTGCCGACGATTTCTTTCAGTTATGAGGTATAAGACAAAAGCACAAAGCCTTTAACAACAATTTAAAATGTTTCACAACTTTTTAGGTTGAAAAACGGCGTCCGAAACACGGTAATACGAAGTGCATATTTTTGCTGTTTTACGCAAGGTATAGAAGAGCCTTAAGAGGATATGTTTGATAACGTTTCATCTTCAACAAACGAAATTCAATCATATTTAGACAGTAGAATGCAAAGGGTAGGTGTAAACAGCAGCGTTAGAAAACTGTATATCACTAAAAATGTAGGCCATTAAAAACTTTCTTCATTAAAAATTAAATCTTAAATAACAAAGCATTAGAAAATCATCTGTTTTAACTCAATATATGTATGCTGGCGGGATATTTCCAATGGTTTCCAGGTAGAAAAGAATGACCCGGGTTATATTCGACGATTTTAAACTTAGTAAAAGCATGAAATTATGAAGTACGATTAGATATAATGCGTGCAGCACTTGCCCACATACAGAAGGACGATATTGAAGAGGCATGGCATTTAATAGCCGGCGTGATGTTCCACAAAATGAAAAACTTGATAAGTTTTTTGATTACTTTATTGAAAAATGGATTGAATACATTTCTACATTTCCTGATGAAACTATTTTCAGCAGCGCACAGAATCACTAACTCGGTGGAAGGATGGCACAGCAAATTAAACACATAAAGTGAAGACTGCTAACATTTTTGAAGTTGTAAAAATCCTTAAACACTACGCTACTAGAATAATAATACACAGAAAAGTTTCCAGTTAGGTAGGTTAAGAGTAAAAGGAAAAGAAAATACATAAAGATGGATGAAAATATAAATAGGATTTTGAAAATTTATTGTAAGGATAAGGACTTAAAAACTTGTTTGTGTGGACTGGCATACATTTAAAATTAAAATAATAAATATATATTATTAATAGATACTAATTCTTAGCTTAAAACGTACAAATGTTCCTTACAACTGTGTATTACTTATAGAAGAAAAGTTGTACATAATTCATACATAATAAGTGAAAACAAATTGTGGTAAGACTTAAACCCGTTCTACATATATTACGTTGCCAGTAAAAAAAACTTAATTTATAATATCAGTCTGTATTTTGAAATAGTTCCATAAAATCAAAACACAGGCAAAATATAGCTTTTACCGTTCTACATAAAGCAATTTACTAAAAAACGTGGCACACTTATAATATTGCACCCGAAAAAAGTACTTTTTGAAGCAACTATACATTTTTTCTCATCTCAGTAGGAAGAAGAAAATCTTAAATGAAAGCAAAGATTAAACTGTACATCAAATTAAAGGTCTCTGTTAGTAGAAAACAATACCAAAATTCCACCTCAAATAGGCAACTGAATCAGAAATATTTGCATTAACTTACATTTAGTTAAATTGTAGGAAGTCCCGGGACCGTTAAATAATTTTTTAACAGGCAAAATGAGGACAACGTGATAAAATAGTTTTGGTGTCTAGGAACAATGTCTCACCAATCTAATCTTTGTATCTTCTTGTGTAATTGTCAGAAAAATGTTGGGCCGTCACAAGACTTTAACTCAGCAAGTATAGTAAAGTCACGTGAAATTATTATAGAATTATATCTGCTAGGATCCATGAAATAAGTTTTAGTACAATTTTCTGCCAATCCTAATTATATCAGAGTACTGAAATAGGACTCGATAATGGAGGAACTCAGAAACGCGTCGACAAATTTAAGTGAAAGTGTTACGTTAGGATTGGCAGAAAATTGTCTTAAAACTTAAGGGTCGGTTCTATAGCCCGTCTCAACTTAAGTTGAGGCAAGGAGGGTGGGTAATTAGGGTTGGCCTCAACCGTCATAAAACCGACCCTTATTAATGCCGCCTGAGTGAACCTGTAAGACACTCTAGTATAAAATTGCAATACAGTATGTCTTAAGTCAAAATGAAAAAACGATATCATATTTCGTTTCATGATGTTTTCCAGATAATTTTGATACCAAATTTGATTAAATTTGGCCAACTTTGAGCTGTACTAGCATTATAAACTTTCTTAGTTGAAGTAACATTACTAATATGGTTTACAACAATAAAGCCACAAAAATGTACTAGAGAAGTTCATATTTAAATCTATACTAATATTATAAAGAGGTAAAGTTTGTTTTTTGTTTTTTTGTTTGTATGTAGGGTGTAATATCTGGCATTACTGAACCGATTGAAAAAATAGTTTTACTAATAATAAGCTACACTATCCCTGAGTAACATAGGTTATAATTCATTTCGATAAAAACCTTTTTTTATTTCAATATTTGTAAATTTAGTCGGGAAAATTCTTAGGTTAGGCATGGAATAATAAACCAACACAAAATGTATTTACATTTATTACCATAGCAACTAATTGAATAAAAAAAACAGATAATATAGCTGTTTGCTCCAATTAACAGCTGATTTCAAAATTTGAAGCAATTATTTTTGTATTTCTAGCTTTTAGGTTAGGGTTTTAAATTGTAGACCTGAGCCTAGCTGGTTCTTTTAACAATTATTATAACAGCTGTTATCTAATATAAGAAATAATTTGATTTGAATATTTATCATTATTTACCATCTTAGTTGTGAGGTTATTATTAATCCAACACCTTTATTATAAATAAAACATAACATATGTTTGTAGAAGGTTCCATTGGGATTAGAAGACTAAATTTACAAATATTGAAATAAAAAAGGTTTTTATCGAAATTAATTATAGCCTATGTTACTCAGGGATAGTGTAGCTTTTTATTAGTAAAACTATTTTTTCAATCGGTTCAGTAATTCCAGAGATTACCAAATACATACAAAAAAAATAAAAAAAAACAAAACAAAAAACAAACTTTACCTCTTTATAATATTAGTATAGATTTAAATATGAACTTCTTTAGTACATTTGTGTGGCTTTATTGTTGTTAACCGTATTAGTAATGTTGATTCAACTAAGAAAGTTTATAATGCTAGTACAGCTCAAAGTTGGTCAAATGTAATCAAATTTGGTATCAAAATTATCTGGAAAATATCATGAAACGAAATATGATATCGTTTTTTTCATTTTGACTTAAGACATACTGAATTGCAATTTTATACTAGAGTGTCCTACAGGTTCACTCAGGCGACATTAATAAGGGTCGGTTTTATGACGGTTGAGGCCGACCCTAATTACCCACCCTCCTTGCCTCAACTTAAGTTGAGACGGGCTATAACTACGCACGAATTACTGTACATCCACTTGCGTCTAGGCGGATCATCTTAATGTAGGTGAAGCATATATAGGCTATTAATTGCAAAAGTTTTGTAATTTTACGAAACATCAGTTTTTAAAGGTATTTTCAAATTGTTTAGAAACTAATGAAACAATCAACATTTCTTTTATCACATTAGGCATTTACGTTTAAGCCCATGCAAAAACCATAATAGAAAAGCTTCTTATAAAATTTCACACAAATTAAAATTACAATTATTGTGCCATCATTATGTAAGCTTACAAAAAGGGAGACGCACCATCTCTTGGACACCGTAGTGGTGAATGAGAGAGGGCCGTGCCACACTATTACTGTTTCATAAACGTTTGTACCTTTAATAGATTTTCTGTCAAGTATGGAAATAACACCACTGGTTTGTTTGAAAATTTTATTTGAAATAAACATTTGTTTTAATAGCAACATTAAAATAAACATATCTTATATTATTTTGAGAATATCTTAAAAACGACACATATCTTAAAATTCTTAATGAATTATACCGATACTGTAATTTCCAACTGCTGGAACAAATTTGTGACTTTTTGGTAATACCCATTGTATAAAAATCGAGTATCTTATATAAAACGATAGCACACAAGGTTTTTTCCTACGTGTTTATATTTTTTACATGTTAGCTTACAATATGGAAATTATTGCTTAAAATAATCAATTTTTACTCAGTTAAACCGTTGATTAAAAGGAGTTACCGTCGATTTCTTTCAATTATGAGATACAAGACAAAAGCACAAAGCCTTTAAGAACAATTTAAGATGTTTCACAACTTTTTAGGTTTGAAAAACGGCGTCCGAAACACGTTAGTACGAAGTGCATGTTTTTGCTGTTTTATGCAAGGTATAGAAATCCCTTAACCCTTTCCCTGTTATTCATAATTGACACCAAGTACCTCATACCAGACCTCTTAGATGCCAAAATTTGTCACTTATATTCAAACTGTTTTTTAAAACATAGGCTAGAGTACTGCCTGTACAGGAAATGGAGGTTAGGGTTTAGTGGGTAGTTACCGGATTAACCGGAGTCCCACACACCAGGGGAACTTGCTCCCTGATGGTGCCTAATGCATTCCCCCCCTCCATCCGGAAAAAAATGTTGCCATTAAAATGTAAATACTAAACTTAGAACTTATCAGATGAATCAATTTGATGTCTGTTCGTGGTAAAACATTGAAATTTAAGAATTTAATTAAGTAATTATTATATTGTTTTCTCTCACTTGTTTGTTTATAATAGAAGATTAAATTGACGATATCTAATTTCTCGTTGAGGGTGTTGCCGGCGTCAACGAGAATTAAAATATAACTAGGGGAAACCCCTGATTGCTCCGCACGATAACCCCCGGTACGACCTTCTAAAAACATATGTTATGTTTTATTTATAATAAAAGTGTAGGATTAATAATAACTTCAAAACTAAGATGATAAATAATGTTAAATGTTCAAATCAAATTATTTCTTATATTTTAAAACAGCAGTAATAATAAAGGTTAAAAGAACCAGTAAGGCTCAGGTCTACACTTAATCAAAAACCTAACAAAAAAGTTACAAATAATAACCTCAAAACTAAGATGGTAAATAATGTTAAATGTTCAAAACAAATTAGTTCGTAAATTTTATAATTTGAATAAATAATTCATTTCCTCCCTTATAAAAATCAATATTTACTTCCACGAAGCAGCTGTATTAGTTAGTTTCTTATTATAAACAGCTGTTTTGTATTAAAATGTTTTTATAACCTTCTGAATACTGTAATCATCGTTATTTACATCCACGAAATCAGCTGGATTAGTTTGTTTCTTATTATAAACAGCTGTTTTGTATAGAAATGGTTTTTAAATATTTTCCATGTTAATCTTATGGGGAAAACCCGACCTTTGAGATTAGCTCACGCCATTAAGGATAAGAATTTTTGACATCTAAAACCTTATTGCAAAACTACGAAATGAGACGAATTTTTTGAAACCTCAAACATTAAAATTGGTCCATAAATAAGAGAGGAGTTGTGTTTACAAAAAACGGCTTCACGTATTATATATTATAAAGATTCTAACGTGATGTTCAACGCCATTAACCGCATAAATACACCGAGCCCAGGGAATAAGATAAGCAGCGAACAAGTGGGGGTAGGGTAGAGGTAGCAATCACGTGGAGGTTAGTTTCGTACGACTAGCTGGCCAGCATACGTGAAGTGTGTCGTGTGTTTTATGTTTTTTATTTATTATTGTTAGACATGTGTTATTTTATTTAGTGTTAGGTGTGCTTTTTGTTGTTTGTGTTTTTATTTCTTATGACTTGACAACGGAAGCGTAGAATAAGCTTCCGAAACCGGTCTTCGCCAATTAAAGGACAGAACTGTTGACGGTACGCAAGGTATGTAACCTAGTTTATTACTAATTACAGTTCAGGAGGCAAACAATCATGTATATACTTAGTTTCTAATTTACATTTGGAATGTTGAGATTTAATTGTTGAAATGTTCATTGTATTCATCATCACTTTATAAATTTGGGAAATTTGAATATTGATCATTTTATTGGTTGAAGATTTTAAAATTAAAACGTGGCATCAGGATTAAAAATAGTTTATTTCACAATCCAACTGAGTATCTAAAAAATGTGACATTAATTGTTACTAACATAACATTCTTTTTTTTTTTAAATATGACAACTACAATGAATTTTCAGTTTTGCCACTGAAACACCACATAAAGGAAATCACCATTTGTTTATAATCAGGTGTCTTCTATTCTGTGAAAAATAAACATTTAAATCTTATCTTCTAAAGCGATATTGTCTGTCTGCTAAATGGATCTGGAATCTCCGTCTAAGGATTTTTGAATTTTGATTTTATATGGGGCTTTTGGCCACGATAAATCGATTGGAAATGGTCACCAGTCTGGGAAAATTCGTTTTCTACG
>JAGFPH010005966.1:24675-74649 GCA_018207615.1 Philaenus spumarius
ACATACATACATACATACATACATACATACATACATACATACATACAGACATACAGACATACATACATACAGACATACAGACAGATATTTTGTAAAAATCACTTTTTTGGACTCAGGGGGTCCCAAAACGGATATTTCCAGAAAAATCTCAACATCGATTTTTTTGCGATCACTATACTTTCTCTATACCATAGTATAGTGAGAAAGTAAAAATAGCAGGTAAAGCCTGCATTTAGTCACTATACAGAAATTTTATCGAAGGTAAAGCCTGATTGTTTTAAATAATGTTGAAATCAATGCTAGTGCAAACCACAAAGAGTTAAACATTTTAATGAGTAACAGTTTTTATACGGAAAAACAACGAAATCCAAAGTTTAAAAAATAAACGGTACCAGGAACTGGCACATACTTTCTCACAGACATATTTAAATTATTAAACAGATTCACTGTGACTTCATAATTGTAGGAGGGATAGGAGAGGTGATATTAAGGCTCTTTACCTTGAAGAAAACTCCCGAGTGTACAGTATGATTTCAATACAAAAGGTCTGACGGAAGCCGCAAAATTCTTATGGTGAGACCTAAGGTCGGGAGTAGTAAACGAGCACCGACCATCGTCCCCAGAACACGTTTTCGAGTGTTATTAAAAACTTTATATATATGTAGGCCTATGTATATGTACATATTTGTTCACACTCTAACGGTAGAATTTCCGTCCAGTTGGTTCAAATTTGGTACTCACGTTAGTTTTCAAAGTCGCGCTCGGGCTAGGTAGCCAAAAAACACAACAACCGGAATCACGTTTTCGACCGAAAGTGAAACGTTTTGAGGGTGTTACCCGAAAAAAATATGTTTAGGAGATTGTTCTGCACTTTTGGTTTTTTTACAGCTCGTGAAAAATCGATCAACACGTAAAATACCGGTAACTTAAAAGTACCCTGAATTCATTAACTCGCGAAGCGAGTTTTCCATAACCACGAAAGCGAAGCAGTCCATAACCACGGGTTTACTCGGTTTTTTTCCAGTACCAGAACTGACCAGAAGTGACGGAAAGTTTTCACTTCTAACACCCCTACTTTACGTATATTTTGTGAGTTTAAGGGTGCAGATAATATATGCTTACTTTTATAAGAAAACTAACTTACTTTTATATGTTTAATTTTATGTATATGTAACTATTTTAAGCAACAAATTGGTAAAATGTCTCTTATTTAGTCAATAGCCTTTTATCAGAAGTTTAAATCCTCGGTAAAAGAATGTAAACCTAAACACATTTTATGTATATCAAGAAATGACTATTCTTATACAAAAACAGAAGCAAACTTATCACGAGAACGTAACACAGACGCTTGTTAGTGAATTATTCTGACAACACTCAAACGTCACAAATTTAAACAACATCACAATGTCAACGTCAAAGCGACCAGCCAATTTTAGTTTTTGACAGTTCGTGTTGCTTGTACCGGGCAACTTGATAAATCGCCGTTAGTTCTGTGTTCAGATATCTACGTTTAAATAATTTCCTCTTGCTGTTCGCCTTTCGAGTTGTATTTCTGAAGGCGTTTGTTAGTGTACAGCCATTGTTTATATGTATTCCGTGTTGTTCATTCATTTAGGATATTTACTTAATTATATAATTCGTGAAATTAAGTGGGTTATTCGATAAGTTTGAATCACTAAATGTGGTCCAAATTGTATCATGTTTGTACTTAGTACTTTGTTTGCAATAATGGTCATGCTGAAAAAGTTAATCTTATTTTCTAAAGCGAGAGATAATTGTCTGTCTGCTAAATGGATCTGGAACTCCGTCTAAGGATTTTTGATTTTTTGATTTTATATGGGGCTTTTGGCCACGAGAAATCGATTGGAAATGGTCACCAGTCTGGGAAAAATCGTTTTCTACGTCTTTTTATTAAATTAAAAAGTGAAATTTGTCCATTTTAAACAATACAAAGCACAGCTGATGCAAATGTTTTCCATGTCATTACAATAATCATCTGTTTTCTTTTAAACGAAGCACAGCTGATGCAAATGTTTTCAATGCCATTACAATAATCATCTGTATTCTTTTGAACTGTATTTTATTAGAGGTAAGCCTAATGTTGTATCTATTTATACTTACCATGGCAACGAATACTTCTGCTAAATAAACATACCATTTATTTAGTTGTTTAATGCTATAGGCCTAACCTAAACGATGTTCACGGAAATTTGCAATAATAGTTATTGACATCATAGCCCTGCTTATAATCGAGCTTTAGCTCGGTCTCCTGGTACTAATATAAAAGTTTAAGCGTTGCTGTTTTTTAAACTTTTCGGCCGCTTCGGCTCTGAATCATCGGTCTCTTATCTGTAGACGTTCGCAGTGCATCAAAGGCATTCCGTGAGGCTGGCAAAAGGGAGTCTGGTGCTCCAAAGTTCCTATTCATATTCCGAACTGAGCGACAAAGTGGGAGACCTTACTGTAGTTGGCTCGCATAGTCGCAACGCATTGTGGTGTGGGGATATCTTGAGGTTTTTCGATTGGCAGTTGGCGGACGTAAAATTCTGAGCCGAGTGTGGATTGAGTGTGTTTGAGGGAGTAGATGATCTAGTGCAACCTACAGACGTAATCATATTATGTTTTCTTTATACTGTAATAAAGGTGTAGGATTAATAATAACCCCAAAGCTAAGGTGGTAAAAAATAATGTTAAATATGCAAATCAAATTATTTCGTATATTTTATAACAGAAGTTATAATAAAGGTTAGAAGAACCAGCAAGGCTCAGGTCTACATTTAATAAAAACCTAACCTAAAAGTTAGATACAAATAATTACTTTAAAGTTCGAAATCAGCTGTTAATGGAAATATTAGAGCAAACAGCTTTTTAATCTGTTATTTTATTCAATTGAATGCTATGGTGATATATGTAAATACATGTGTGGTTCATCAGTCTTTTCCTAACCTAAGATTTTTTCCAACTAAATTTACAAATATTGAAATAAAAAATGTTTTTATCAAAATGAATTATGTACTATGTTGTCAGGGATGGTAGCTTTTTATTAGTAAAACTATTTTTTCAGTGGCTCAGTATTTTCAGAAATTACGCCCTACATACAAACAAACAAACAAATTTTACCTCTATATAATACAGTATGACCAGTATGACCCGTATGGCGTTGCCCTTGGTGGTTGGTATTTTCAGTCTTTTTAATGTAATTGTATTCTTTTTAAGTGTTCAGTCAGTGAGTGGTATTTGGCTTATAATATATATATCTTAAATAATAAAAGCCCGATTGGCATAATAATAAAAGATCTGATTATGATTTTAGTAACTTTGATCCCCCCAAACCCCTCCTAAAATTTCGAAATTTTTCATACCCTTTCTTAGTAAGCACTTATGGCCCTAGAGGAAGCTACATACCAAATTTCATTCTAATCCGTTCGGTAGTTTTTGAGAAATCGTGATGCGTGAGTCAGTGAGTGAGTGAGTGGTATTTCGCTTTTATACATATAGATAAGACTAGAAAAAATATACTTGTTCTAAGAGCCACGGGAAATACTTTATGCACAGCCGTCCCATCCCGGAAGCTACATGAGTTTAGGACTAATGGCCGCCTTGCTTCAGCTCGGCTAAGAGCGAGATATAATTGTGCTCAATACCCACTAAACGCCGATCGATTTTTTAATGTTTTTAAAGTTTACTCTTCTAGTATAAAAAAAATCCTTTATCTTTTTCCCTCTTGAAACCTGTCATGCGCTTCTGACATTTTTCTCCTCATCACTGATCCCATAAACGTGAAGCCTGCCATCCTTAGCCTCCTACTCTCCAGTACAGTTTCCACTAGAGTAGCAGAGTACTTAGATTTCTTCTTTGTTTTTACCATCAATTCCTTCCTATCCAGAATCCATTTAGAACAATGGAAGAAAGCGTGTTCTACAATCTACAACTCTATCGTGCCTTCTTCTGCACAATGTATGTAGCTCGGTGTATCCCTAATTTCGAAGCTATATAGATATGTAGCGTCGAAGTCTCCATGTATAATTAACAGCTGTGTTATAAATATAACAACCCACATCACAAAAGCACTGAGATAACAAAACCCTCAGGTTTGGAATCTGTCATTTTGTCCAATTGATAAGGCCATGATCCACTGTCCACTGATTTTGCCACTGATTGAGGGTATCTTTCCTAACATACTTACTATCTTTGTGTTCAACCCCCTCGCGTATTCTGGCCTCTCTGCCACAAGAAATTCGAGAGTAGGAACTCCTGACATCTGCTCTAGTGCTAATGGTTCTATAACCGTTAATGTCTTCCAGAGCCATCCTTGGTTGCATTCTATTAAGCATATATAGATGCAGGGTACAAGATTGCACATAGTACACAGCGCTCATAAGAACTTTAGAAACACGATTTAAAACAGTATGGTGGCAGATTTTAATCAAAATTTGTACTCTAGCTAGAAAATTTTCTCTTATGAACATTTTTCTTTATTAGGTTAAATAATTCTGTGTTAAATTTATAAGTATTTGATTTCATAACCGAAAGAGCGTACAATTTAGTGACTTAATTAATTAAAAATAAAAACTTAGATTGGTTTAGATTCAATAATATGTCATCCGTTGTAATACGTAAAAACCACAATAACATATACGAAGGATTGAGTTGGATTCAGTTTGTATAAATGAAGCCATTAATATCCCCTTTACAACATTGCCGAGTTGAATGTCTAATCGGCTGTAGGTTCTTTAAGTTCATGAGAAAACCATCTATTTAATTATATCTTATTCATTAACCGAGGTAACAATTATGTTCCACATTTATGACCAACCATGTAAAAGTATGTATATCCATAATATTATTAAATAGGTATAGAAATGTAACATTTACATTTTATGAGTCTGGCTAAATTTAATAGACTAAAACTGTAGATTAAGAAATATTAAATTCCAAGATGATAACTAAAAGAATTAAAAATATAATTGCCTGTATCCTGTATTGCCCACAAATCGTTTAATATTTGGCATTTCATCAATATTGGTGTTTAATCTAGGCGAGTTCAAAACTAGCTGATTTACTACTTTTAGTAAATTTTAAAATAAGTTATGGATCGGTTGTTTCTTGCAGAAAATGTGAAACGGTTGGTCGGTGGAGGGTTGTTTCTATACGTTTCAGACGATTTGGAGACGATACCCAAAATTCATAAATTTATACAGCTATTTATATTTTATTCTCGGATTGATAAGTGGTAATAAAAGTGCTTCTAAATTGCCGATTTTTTGGTGAAAAGAACCTAGTAGCATTCTCCAGATACACTTTTTTATGTTTTCGATCCGATTCAAAATGGCTGTTTAATATTTTTTGGGTAGGGATTTGATTAGTGTATAAATTTACCCGCGTAAAACTTGTAAGTTATAACATTCGAAAGGCAATTAAATTTACTACAATGTAGTGCAAAGGTATTTTAGGTACAGTTCCCGGAACAAGGAACAAAATTCATAGGAAACCTCCCGGTAAATGATTCCTTTCATTACCCATGTAAGATAATTGCGCAATTTCTACAACTCATAAGCCCGAGTACAATCTGTGAGTTATATTATTCAAAAGGGAATTAAATTTACTATAATCCTGTGAAAAGGTATTTTAGGTACAGTTCCCAGAACAAGGAACAAAATTCATAGGAAACTCCCGATAAATGATTCCTTTCATTAAACATGTAAAATAATAGCGCAATTTCTACAACTCATAAGCCCGAGTACAGTCTGTGAGTTATATTATTCGAAAGGGAATTAAATTTACTATAATCCTGTGAAAAGGTATTTTAGGTACAGTTCCTGGAACAAGGAACAAAATTCATAGGAAACTCCCGATAAATAATTTCTTTCTTTACCCATGTAAGATAATTGCGCAATTTCTGCAACTCATAAGCTCGAGTAAAATCTGTGAGTTATATTATTCGAAAGGAAATTAAATTTAATATAATCCTGTGCAAAGGTATTTTAGGTACAGTTCCTGGAACAAGGAACAAAATTGATAGAAAACTCCCGAAAAATGATTTTTTTTCATTACCCATGTAAGATAATTGCGCAATTTCTGCAACTCATAAGCTCGAGTACAATCTGTGAGTTATATTATTCGAAAGGGAATAAAATTTACTATAATCCTGACCAAAGGTATGTTAATTACAGTTCTTGAAACAAGGAACAAAATTCATAGGAAACTCCCGATAAATGATTTCTTTCATTACTCATGTAAGATAATCGCGCAATTTCTGCAACTCATAAGCTCGAGTAAAATCTGTGAGTTATATTATTCGAAAGGGAATTAAATTTACTATAATCCTGTGCAAAGGTATTTTAGTTACAGTTCCTGGAACAAGGAACAAAATTCATAGGAAACTCCCGATAAATTATTTCTTTCATTACCCATGTAAGATAATTGCGCAATTTCTGCAACTCATAAGCCCGAGTAAAATCTGTGAGTTATAATATTCGAAAGGCAATTAATTTTAATATAATCCTGTGCAAAGGTATTTTAGGTACAGTTCCTGGAACAAGGAAAAAAATTCATAGGAAACTCCCGGTAAATGATTTCTTTCAATACCCTTGTAAGATAATTGTCAGGATTATAGTAAATTTAATTGCCTTTCGAATGATAT
Source organism: Philaenus spumarius (assembly GCA_018207615.1). Taxonomy (NCBI): domain Eukaryota; kingdom Metazoa; phylum Arthropoda; class Insecta; order Hemiptera; family Aphrophoridae; genus Philaenus; species Philaenus spumarius. The sequence continues at coordinate 31,319 of JAGFPH010005966.1, forward strand.
AACTCACAAATTATACTCGGGCTTATGAGTGGTAGAAATTACGCAATTATCTTACATGGGTAATGAAAAAAATAATTTTTCGGGAGTTTTCTATCAATTTTATTCCTTGTAGCCTACCGGGAACTGTACCTAAACTACTTTTATACAGGATTATAGTAAATTTAATTGCCTTCCGAATGTTATAAATCACAATTTTTACGCGGGCAAATTTATATACTCCTCAAATCCTTACCCAAAAAATATTAAACAGTATAAATCCGCCTTTTTGAATCGGATCGAAAACATAAGAAAGTGTATCTGAAAAACCCTACTAGGTCCCTTTTACAAAAAAATCTGCAATTTTGAAGCACATTTTCTACGACTTATCAATCCGAGAATAAAATACAAATACCTGTATAAATTGATGAATATTGGGTATCGTCTCCAAATGGTCTGAAACGTATAGAAACAAAGTCCTTACCCTTCTCCGACCAACCGTTTTCAAGTTGGGTGGAGTGTAATAGTTCTTATTATCTTAAAAAATTCAGCTAACGAATCATAAGTCTCTTAGTAGGCACACTATGCAATCCGTTCACAGTTATTTCAAACATTCGGAATATAATCGAAACCTGTGAATTAAACTTTCAGTTTTTTCTATTACGGATCTCAATTCGTACTCCAACAAGAATATAAGAAACATAAATTCAATAGATTATCGAGGTAAAACTTTTGCTCCTTGTGGAAAGTTTCTTATCGTGGGATTTATACGTTGACTCTGCCCTAACTTGTCTAGGCTTTTGTTCATGACAGTGCGGAATTCAAACTCCCTGGGGAGCGATGTGTTTAATACTGAGCAACGACCCTACTCCCTGTCCAAGATATCTGTCAACGCTTTGTTTCTTTTAAACGATTTTCAGACAAAATTATAACCAATGGATGACCGAATGAAATAACAAACGCACAATTTTTAGTAAATTCTGCAAAATTAATTCAGTCTTGTTGACCATGGTTTCACCAGCGATGGCATTGACAAGGCAGCCTAACACGTTCACTGCTAAGGGCGCACATGTGAGCTTGACACTGAACACTATGAGAAGCGGCCGATGCACTGTGCATTGCACTCCAACAATTATTGGGTATTTTAAATACACAATGCATTGCGTGCTTCGCACGCCAACCTTCGTATTGGGAGTATTTTCAATATACAATGCATTGCGTGCTTCGCATGCCAACTCTCATTTGAGAGTATTTTCAATACACAATGCATTGCATGCTTTGCACGCCAACCCCTTATTGGAAGTATTTTAAATACACAATGCATTGCGTGCTTCGCATGCCAACCACCGTATTGAGAGTATTTTCAATACACAGTGCATTGCGAGCTTCGCACGCCAACCTCCGTTTGGGAGTATTTTCAATACACAATGCATTGCGTGCTTCGCATGACAACCACCGTATTGAGAGTATTTTCAATACACAATGCATTGGGTGCTTCGCACGCTAACCTTCCTATTAGGAGTATTTTCAATATACAATATATTACGTGCTTTGCACGCCAAGCCCCGTTTGGGAGTATTTTCAATACACAGTGCATTGCGTGCTTCGCACCCCAACCCCCGTATTGGGAGTATTTTCAATACACGGTGCATTGTGTGCTTCACACGCCAACTCCCGTGTTGGGAGTATTTTCGATACACTGCGGATTGTGTGCTTCGCACGCCAATCCCGATATTGGGAGTATTTTCAATACACAATGCATTGCGTGCTTCGCACGCCAACCCTTTATTGGAAGTATTTTCAATAAACAATGCATTGTGTGCTTCGCATGCCAACCACAGTATTGAGAGTATTTTTAATACACAATGGGCAACCCCTTATTGGAAGTATTTTCAATACACAATGCATTGCGTGTTTCACACGCCAAACCACGTATTGGGAGAATTTTCAATACACAATGCATTGCGTGCTTCACATGCCAACCTCCGTTTGTGAGTATTTTCAATACACAGTGCATTGCGTGCTTCGTACGCCAACCCCTTATTGGAAGTATTTTCAATAAACAATGCATTGCGTGCTTCGCACGCCATTCCCCGTATTGGGATTATTTTCAATACACAAAGCATTGCGTGCTTCACACGCCAATTTTAAACCTATTTGCTATGGACGTACATGTGCGTCCGCTTTAAAATATTAGTGATTATTACGTAGAAAATTTCGAAAATAAAAAAATGAAGTAATTTCTACTCTTGTAGGTTATAAATATAAAAAATAAAAGGTCAGCTCCTAGCATAGGAAATACGAAATTTGCTTAGCAGTGAACGTGTTAACACAGACTATGGAAAATTATGAAAATAGGCATACAAATATTACAACAGGGAGTTACTTGGCTAACGAACTAAAGTAAAGGAAAAGGGTGTGGTGGGCGTGGGAGACCTATGGCCATAGGGAAGACAATGCAGGGCTCTGTAACAAGACAATGGTTTAAGGAAGTGTGACATGAATTCTACCCGATAATTTAGTGGAAGGTTGGAGTCTTTACAAAATAATCTCTTAATTTCTAACGCTTATTATTAATTTCATTTTCACCTTTTTTTACATGGAGAATCTCAAAATTGAATAACAATATTGAAAAATAAAAAACGATTGAGTTTTTAAATGATTGGACTCATGGTCGGTAAGACTCGATAAATTGTGCAGAATTTACTAAAAATTATGTGTTTATTTTTTCATTCAGGATTAAGTTAAAAACCTGTAACTGAAATTTAAATCAACGATGTCTTTAGATAAAAATTTATAAAGTAAAATTTAAGTAGATTCACTTCAAATTCATTTATTCTATTTTAGGGGCTCCGTCCCTGCTCGCTTTGCTCACAAACCCCGGCGAAGCCAATGCAAACAGATTATTGTATACTATGATATATTCAAGGAAATGATGATTGAGTGGTGACCTGTATACATTGCTAATGTAAGCCAGAGATCGAAATAGACTCCAATAATTCGAATTGTGGCGTTCGTTTTAATTTTACCATTCATATTTTAATAATTAATAACTAACATTTCATAAAATTTTGAATTATCCTGTAAGGGTTGAAACAACTTCTAAAACCATAAATATTGTTTGTTATATATCTAAACAGAAACTACCTCCTAGGAACGTGAAATTTGGTAAACGTATTTGTCATAGGCACTAGATGCGCATTAAGAAATAATTTGAAAATATATGCCTTTTAAGGGTTGAAAAAACCCCTAAAACCATAAATATTGTTTGTTATATATCTAAAAAAAACAACTACATCCTAGGAACGTAAAATTTGGCAAACGTATTTGACATAGGCACTAGAGGCACATTAAGAAAGACTTTTAAAATATATGACTTTTAAGGGTTGAAACAACCCCTAAAACAATAAACATTGTTTGTCATACTTTCCTTAAAGCAGGAAAGCTGACATTTTTTACAATTATTTCTTACAAGATACATATAAAAAAAAAAAACAAGTTTTACGTTTTATCATGTTCTGCTAAGGGGTGAAATTTAGGAACAACCCCTTTAACTTATTCATTTAATACCGCCAAGGACGTGACATATTTGGTACACATATTGCTCATAGGCGCTAGAAGCGCACTAAGATAGGATTTTAAAATATTTGGCCTTTAAGGATTGAAATATCCCTTAAAACAACAAATGTTGTTTGTTTACTTTCTTTAAAGCTGAAATGTTTTACATTTATTTCTTACAAACACATATAAAAAGTAAATGAGTTTCATATTATGTAACGTGATGCTATAGTTTTGAAAATGTGATAACAACCCCTAAAAACAATAAATATTTATTTTTATAATTTTCTTAAAGCTATAGATCTAAAATTTTGTACATTTATTTCTTACAAGATACATATAAAAAATAAACCAGTTTTAAATTTTGTTACGTGCTGTTAAGGGTTGAAAATGTAATAACAACCCCTAAAAACAAAAATATTAATTGGTGTTCTTTCCTTAAAGCTAGAGAGCTGAAATTTGGCACTTATTCATTTTAAGAAAATATTTTAGAAGTAAGCTGATCAAAACAATCCCGATCCATACATTCGCATATTAAAGACGTATCTGGGTGATCTGCAAGACTGTGGTTTACCAGTCTGTAGATTTAGCGGGTGAAAAAGAAGACGCTCTTCACTCTATTTTTTTAACTTTTTTATCTCAATTTTTTATTGAGATAATTTATTCGGCATACATACCGCAACGAAGACGATTGGCGGGCAACCAGTGAGCAATATATACCAAACTTATCGAAAATACATGTTATAATGCACTGTCGTGAAATAATTGATGAAAGAAAATGAGAGAAAAATATTACAATTAATTATGAATCATAGTGATGAAAAAACAAATTCCCTGTAGCGAAACACGGGTATTCAGCTAGTTTCTTATATATTGGGCGTAAACCCCAATATTTTCACCATTTTAAGCTTTAAAATAACAATAATTTTGAAAATCCTTTATTATTGTGCATTTATGACCCTATAAGAATGTATCTTTACTCGTATTTGTATCTTAAGTAGTTTTTGCTCTACATTGATTCCATGTCTGTCATTCAGGCGGGACAAAGTCTCTTACATATATAGATTTGTATTACTGTAATGTCACGGAAAACAATGAAGTTAAATATTAGATTTAGTATTTATAATTTTTGATACTTTATTAAGATTTTTTTCACAAAAAATAATAGAAAACTAGTGAAGAGATGGAACACTTTTTCGAGACTTCAGCTCATCCGGACAAAACAAACGAATTGAAATAAAATTTAAGTTAAATGTTACTTTTTTTGGTTACATTTAGTTAAAAAACAAGTGGGTGAATTATTTTGTTGAATTGGCTTTCATACGTGATCCCGACGAGCTACGACGTTTTAACTGTCAAAATCAGTTTTCCCGTACCCTAAAAACATATGAAACGATACCCCACACTGTATTTTCAAAATTTGGACCCAAAAACGTGACCCCGACGCGCTGCGACTCACGCTAGAAAGTTCAAAAGCTTTCTACTATCCGCAATAAAATTACAAAGATTTTGGTACTACCAGAAGTTTTCTATGTCGTCTGTGAGTGCTTATATCGTGTTTAGGCCTACAGGAAAACAGACACACACAAAATTAATTATCGCATGATTTTAATACTTCGGCATTGTAATGTCAGCCGAAGTAAGAGTTCATAAATTGTTTGATACTGTTTAATGTCGACTTAAATGGTCCAGTTTAAGTCACTTGGCTACTTATTGCCATTCCAAGAAGTTATAAACTTCTTGAAACAGTTGAAACAGGTGATTAAGATTTGGCATTGAAGCTTAATAAATTTATCCTGTCTTTTTAGTCCTTTACAGATAAAGGTTGTTTAGATTGTATTATATAAGGGAACTAGTGGACCCGGCAATGCTTCGCTATTGCTTAATTTGAAACTTTGAAAGCCTGTAATTCGTATCCCGTGTAATTCAACATCCTGTAATTCGTATCCCGTGTAATTCAACATAGGCCTAATGATTGTTACACATAATTAATAAAACAACTGATTTGAATCAAAAGTTTAATACTATTTTAGGTTAGGCCTTTAAAACCTATGAAATATAATAATTAAAACATCTAATATTACAATTTAACATTATATTATTGTTACACATTATAAATAAAACAGCTTATTTGGACCAAAGGTTTAACACAATTTTAGGTTAGGCCTATTATTATAAAATCAACACACTTTTTTTGAAAGATTTTGGAATAATCATCATAGTAACCAGAATAACACATTAATAAATACGAATCAGCTGTTTCATCTGTTATATGGCTGCTTATGGGAGGGATGAATTTTCGTATTTTCTACCCTTTGAATTCAAAATTTTGCAAAATCCTTTCTTAGTTCGCCTCTACATTATTGGACGGATGTACCTTCCAAATTTCAAGTCTCTAGCTTTAATAGAATCGGCTCTGCGTTGATCATCAGTCAGGACATTGCATTTTATATAAGAGATCTACCGAGATTTATAAAAATTCTTCTGTAAGATGTATTAGTGATGTCCATTTTCAAAGATGTCCGATAGGCTTCTTTTCGGAGAGTGTAGGACTACCGTGGTTTTCATTAGCAAGAACCGTTTTCTGACGGTCTACACTCCCTTTACGCTCAGTCAAAATACTACCCGTAAGATGGAACTTGCCCACAACACTTATCATTACGTCATTACTTGGCGGCTGTTTGTAATATCATTCTTGAAACTCTACAGCAGTTTGCATCAAACTGCTAGGACGACCGGAACGATCTGTTCCGTATAAGCGAAAATAACGCTCTACGATAAAAACTTTCGTTGTAGTGGTAAAAACCATTAAAGTGTTAACTAACCTAAAACAAGAACGTAATAATAAGCAACGTGGCCTGGCAACAATCAAAAATGGAATCAGCTGTTCTAAGAATTAACCACAGATGCTTTAATTTCAGTACTGTTTATTTTGGCGCACACCAGTGTAAGAGTATAAGACTAAAAAAAATAATTTTGTTTATATGTTTTCTAAATATAGGCCTACATTGCTAACTGAATCTTTATTTAAATTAACAAAAGCATTTTCACGTTGTATAGGTTACGTTACGTTATGTGGTTCACAGTCCTGCGAATGGAAGAAGCTGTTACTTCCAACACCAATTGTTTATTTTCCCGGCAAAGTAACATTATCGTTTCATATAATTCGCAAGTAAAAACTCACCATTTAAGAAGTCTCTCATGTGTCTTCCCAACACTGAAAGCACTCTGTCGTAGCCGTACTGGCCCACGAAGCCGACGAAATGAACGCCCATCTCGTCGAAGAACTCTCTTTCTGACACTCCCAGGATCTGAAATAATACGAAATATAAGACAATGTACGCCATAGTCAGAATAACTAAGATAGGGTTAGTATTTAAACATATATTTCATCAGTACCAAATGCAATTATACGGGTCAGAGTATTGGCAGCAGCCATAATATTAACAAGTTTGATTTAACTGTTTGACTTAGGCAAAGGTATCACCATACCAAACCAGAGAGATAATCACGTAAGTGACCATATTGTATTTCGACCCCGTAAGAGCATGTTAAATTTTAAACAATTTATTTCGTTTATTTTTTATCATACAATTGTTTGCAAGGTCTCATTTTAACCACAGTCACAACACTAATCCGTTTTGCGATTCACATTAAAAACAATCTTTTTAATTTTTTATGTAATTGGCATTTTTTAAGTACCAAAGTTTGAACTTTTTACTTTCTCCACCCTATACGTAGTATATGGAGAATGTATTGTTTTCGTAAAAATGTTCGAATTTGAATTTTCAGTTGAATTATCTGTTTTGGTGCTCCCAGAACCCCAAAAAATTGTTTAGTGCAATTATCTGTGTTGGTGCTCCCTGAACCCAAAAATATTTTTAGTGGAATTTTTTGTTTTGGTGCTCCCTGAACCCAAAAAAGTGTTTTTAACGTGGTGTCTGTCTGTCAGTGTGTCAGTATGTATACACGACCAGAGGGGACACTATTGGTCCGATTTTCATGAAATTTGGTATGTAGGTACTAAACCCTAATATCTCCAGGCGTTTTTTTCATTTTTTGGAATTTTTAATTTTTAAGGGTAATTTACCCCTAAAAACCAATAAAAAACGACAAAAATGCAAATTTCTCAAAAACGGCTCTAACGATTTTGATCAAATTTTCAGTATTTATAGTGCTTAAGATGCCAAACAAAATGACACCACCCGCTTTTATCAAAACTTCGGCGTTTCATAATTATGGGGAAATGTTAAAAAATAAACAAGTTTATGTTGTCAATCTAGCATCACGGCGACGGCCGCACGGGGTAGCACAACGGTAGCGAGGACGGCCAGTAATTCAAAGGTCGCGCGATCGAATCCCGCCTGGGACAATAACTTTTTTATACGATTGACGTAGGTAGAATATTATTTTTTTGTTTTGTTCTAAAAAGTAGTAAATACAATGATTAAAAACAATATTATTTTGACTACAGTAAGTTGGGAGAAAGTTTGTGTCAGTTAACAGATACCGTTTATTTCTTTACATAATACAAAATGTATAATGAAAAGTGAATCACAAGCAAAATCCGCAATTTTATAAAGAATATTCAGTTTTTTTTCAACACTCAATTACAAAAGATGGACTTATAAAATGGTTTTAAATGAGGCAATGTCAAAGCGTTCAGCTGCAAGAAATTGCACTGTTTAGATACGGCTATAGAGTGAAGCGCTGGAGTCGCCGGTTGCTTTCTCGTTTACTGGAGCAGACGCATAAAGTCCAACACAATAAAACACCATAAAGAGTGTAATTAGCGAATTGCCATAGAAAGATGAGCTATTGCAGTGACTCTTATGTAAGACCTAAGGGTGGGAGTGGTCAATGAGCACCAATCATGGTCCGCAGAGCACTATTTGGTGTGTGGTTAAAAATTATATATATGTATTCGCACTCTTAACGGGCGTATTTTACGTTCGATTTGTTCCAAACTTGGTACACACTTTGGTATTCTAAGTCGCACGAGTTCGTTAGCAACCACAAAAATCCAACAACGTGAAATGGAAACTTTTTTGAGATTTTGAAGAGTAAACGTCTGTAGGCGCACCACGTCCAAAAAATTTGTATACATGTATGTATAGCAGAGTATATATAGTTTACTTGTTTCTGGGGGTGAATCGGATTTTACCGTCACGCGTTTTACCATGCATTTTATGAAACGCTCTATTTCGAGATTCGAACCAGCAGAGTCCATCACCATAGATTAGCACCTTAGACGGTTAGGCCATGATCGCATAGCTAATTTAGTATAATTGAGTTGGGTATATAAGTGTAACAGATTGTACTAAATCATAGGCTTAATCTGTTTAATGTTCAGTAACTGGGCGACCGAGCATCCCTCAGATCTTTTTTTATAGGAAAATGTATGCAAATACGAATCACATACTGAATTTGTTTATGTATTTTAGAAATAACAAATAATAATTTTAATCATTAGATGATTCATATTACCTTTATAGAAATATAAAGAATGCAGAAACTGGTGAAAAGGGTTTTAGAACGGTTAATAACAGCGCAAAAATAATGTGTTAGTTACATTTGGTGTTGAAATCAGCGGAAAATGGAAATATTATAGGAAACAGCTGATTACTGTTATTATTATAGTCAATAAACATATGTAATGATTTCAAACTCCATAAGCCTAATGTTAAAACATTTCAATTTTCAAATGAGTTGTTTAGAAAAATACGAGTTTTCCTGAGGTAGTGGTTTTCACCAATCGATTTTTTTAGACCCAAAAGCCTCTAATCCCAAACTTTCAGCAAAATCCTTCCGCTGCATCTCGAGATTGCTCGTACGTACAAACAAACAAACAGACATTGCTCGTATTAGAATATAGAATACAATGTATAGTTTAATTAGTAATACCTCTGAAATGGACATTGTGCTTCCTCATTTCGTAAGTTGTATTAAAAAGTTTACACTTCTCTCGTGTGGCCTTAAGCACACGATTACATTTTTCTGTACTAGAATGAAGTTTTTGTTTTTGTTTATCTAAAGAAATATTTTAATGAGATTAGTCTGCACATTCTGTTTTTTGACTCGACCTTATAGCCCGTACGGTTCCACACGATAAGTCCTGCTAAATTACTATCGCAAACATTGAGTTGTAAGTCACCGAATAAAAAACACCATTCAATATCGCAGAAGTAACTTTGACCAATATTATAACGAAACAAGTTTGAATATCTTTTCGAGTTCTAACGAGTCTAATTTTAACGATCTTTGAGCTGTCACAAAATTCTCGTTCAGTTTTAAAAAGCTTCATTTAATTTCCTTAGTTTGACAGCTTCAAGAAACCTAGCAAACTTAATTCTAATCGGATCCATGGTTTGGAATGTATGGGGGCGAATCGATTAGCTAGTTTCGAGATTTTATATAATATAATATTAATATTTCTTTGTGGTAACAATTCATGTTGCTTTCTTCAAATATTAGGCGGCCTGGTATCCGAGGGTTTGCGTGTCTAACTCCAAAGCTCGATAGTTCGATCACGCAGCTGAAATGCCGATGTGAGTTGAGCGAATTTCCAAAATTTTTATATTGTATGTAGTGTTTCAACCAACTATTTGGGAAATGGGTTTACTCACGAAGGCGCTTAATGGCTGACTGCGTGTACAACGTAATAGTAATAGAATTTGTTTGCACCTCAGAATTTGTTTGTACAATTTTTGAGTTACAGCCATTTTGATTTAAAAAATTTATTTCGACTGGTTCAACCAAATACCGTTATGTGGTACATCGTTTGAAAGATTAAAGTTAGTCGGGGCAAAAGTTTGTAAGTTTATAGTTTGATAAAATAACTATTCTTTGTTTTAATTTTAAATAAATTTGTAGTGACTACAAAGTTACGACTAAATTTGAAAAAAAAATGTAAATTTTTGAAATAATACTAAAAAATGCTTGTTTTTATGTACAGTTGTTTTGTTACGTAGGCCTATCTATTTATGATCAGATTTTTATTTCTGAGTCCAAAAAGAATAATAATTAATCAAAATCGTTAGAGCCGTTTTTTTATTAAAAAAATAATAACAGATTTTTTGGGAGTTTTTTGGCCAAAAAGGGGGTTGTTTTTCAAAAAATTTCAAAACCTTTTTTCGTGTATCTATACAAGCCTAATTGACATGTTTGGTGCAAATTTGTTCGAAATCGATAGAATAGTTTTCAAACATTTTGAAAAACAACCCTGTTTTCGGCCACAAAAATTCCAAAAATCAGTTATTATTATTATTAGCTAAACGATAATATCTAGAAAGATGCAGTTTTTTTGCATTGGTAGGGTATATTAAGGGCTACAAATAAGATAAATTTGTTTTCTCTCTAGCCTTGTATACATACAGACAGACATTTTGTAAAAACCACTTTTTTGAACTCAGGGGGCTCCAAATGGGTATTTCCAAAAAAATCTCAACATCGATTTTTTTGCGATCACTATACTTTCTCTATACTATATTATAGTGAGAAAGTAAAATGTATAATTTAACATTTTTGTCACCCACGAATTATAACTTAGATGTCCATGAACGATTTTCTGCAAATTACTAAACATTATCTTCAAAATTCTATAAAAGTTAAGTTATATCGAAGAGGACTAAATGGGACTGTTTTGTCCTGGTATTCAAACCCTAATATGACAGTAATACATTGGACTTCCTTAAGAGCTAGTATTCGACACATTTGACGACTAGCGATATTTCACGAATGAGAACTTTATTATCTCTAACCAAACAGTGCTCCTTTGTACTTCGTCAACGGAAAGACTTTATAGATTTATCCATTGTGGCAGTGTTCGATTTATGCTGCCGTAAATTTTATCTGTTCTTTTATTACTGAAATTCTGTTATTTTCTTGCGAGAAAAAACACACTTCCGTCATATATAGTGACAATGTATAATCTAAGAAAACGGAAGGACTTTGAGAGAAAAGTCTTGCAACAAATATTAGAATGATTTTAGAATTGCAGAATTCTGGTATTTTACACCCGCAATAGTAAGTGTAAAATTAAATAATCTTTTACAATTTTACACTGTTATAATATTATTATGCCTTCACATTGAAAAAGAAGTCACTTAAATACTGAATATTGCCGTCATCAAAACGATATAATTGTGTGAAAGCATTATTGTGGCTATTGGAAATTGTAATAAAATAAAATCAAAACTTAGGCCTACTTGCTTAAAGGTTCAATTTGGTTAAATGTAATTAATCAAACCAGAAGCCGATTTTCGCCAACAGAACGTAGTATATGATCCAAATATCCGCCAAGAATATACAATGTCATCTATATATTTAAAGCCGTAAGGAAAAAACATTTGGACAGTTCGTGTGAGACTTCTACTGGGCCGATTTACATGCGGGTTTTATCAAAACAAAGGTTTTTGGTCCTAAATTAGCTGGTTTTATTTGTATTTTGAAAATATTTACGTTAAATGGGTCAAAAATGAAAAATAGACTTTTCTTATGGCGATTTAACATGGGAGAAAAAGTCAATCCTTTGGACAGTTCGTCTGAGACTTTCACTGGACTGAGCACGCAGGGGTCTCCCCTAGTATTAATCTAAAACTGATTCAGAAAATTGAGCACCGGTATTTTCCTACACTGTACAAACAGAAATGTGGCTGGACTGTCTTCCCTCTAACAATAAATGAAAACAAACATTTTAACTGTGTTTGTTAAAAAAAAGCGTAAGTAAGTTAAGTCCCTTTACACAACAGAATGGTTTACCAGACGTTTATTTATTATAAACTCTTATAAAAGCGAGTGTACGTATGTACGTGAGTAACATATAATATAACAGCTGATTTCACCCATCATCTGTAATATTTAAACAAACCCAGTGTAGATTACACTTTGGGGTTATGTTTACAACTTCAACCATTATAATTTCTTGTGAAATATATTTTTTACTTATAGAACTAATGCTATTTTATGTGCTCAGATACATATGTAACGTATAAGTATTGAAAATGATCTATTTTGCACTTGTTAGTTCTAAGTTAGTTCTTGGTCTCGAACTTTGGGCAGGGACTTAAGCCTAGTCCACACTTGCAAACAAGAAACAACAAACTGTTTGCAAGCACTTGACAAACTGTTTGCAAACAGTTTCTTGTTTCATGTTTGTCTACAGTTTTCAAATATAGCTATTGTAGACATAAAACAATGACACACATTGGTTTGCGAATAGTTTGCAAACAGTTTGCCAACAGTTGCGAAAAAATTTGAAAACTGTAGACAAACAAGAAACAAGAAACTGTTTGCAAACAGTTTGTTGTTTCTTGTTTGCAAGTGTTTACTAGGCTTAAGTCCCTCCCCAAAGTTCGAGACTATATTCTAACTTAGAACTAAGAAGTGCAAAATAGATTAGTTTCGATACTTTTACGTTACATACATATCTGAGCACATAAAATAGCCTGATGTAATATGTTATTAATTAATTTTTTACATAGGTTGCGTGTTTCTTCCAAGCAAGCTTTCGATCGACAAACAGTTCCAAATACTGAATTTCTTGTAATCTTTCGATCGGGCAACATAAATTCAAATTGCAATTTACTTTGTACTTTAAAATGGAACTGAGAAACGTGTTTTTGGTAATACTAAAAATAATATACTAGATTTAGGACTCATGACCATGCAATTTCTTGTAAACCACCAACGCATTGCACAGTGATGTCACTTTGCACGTAAGTTCGTAATTGTTCCGCAGAGTATACTTTATAAAATGAAACCGTGCCATCTGCAAATGCTACCAACTCATCCTTAAATCCACCATTACATAAAGTGTTGACATCAACTGACAGTGTTGGGGCGTAATAGTGACAGAAAATGCTACTGTTGTCATCTTAACGACAAAAAAATTGTTTTATTGATAAAACAATTGCATACACGTTTTATCATGTATTACACACTCTTGAACTATTTAATTAATGTTAGTGTAAAAACATACATAATGATTGTAGATTGTCTTTATGAGAAAGGCGGAATATCCCGTCATTAGTCCAGAAATTCCATAGGAGTAGCAGATGTATCAGCATGTCGGGAAGTGTAGAGGATATGAAATGAAATGAAAATTTATTTGACCTTTCTTACTCATAATTTAAATAGTAAGAAAATACAAACTTAAATATAGGCTTAATAATAAATAAACAACGTTTCATAGTACAAAATACAATACGTTTAAAATATAAAGTCATAACATAAAAAGAAAATAGGAAAGGGTCAATAGAACAGGGTTAAAACCTGTTTGGGATGAAAATATAACAAATAAACATTTCGATGGGAGAGAAAAAACGACGTGACCGGCAAGTTAAACTGTACATTAACACTCACGAAAACTCATTTAGAAAACTTAGATTGACAACAATAGTAACACAATAATAAATCCACAACCACAAAAAATAAAAAATAATAAGCGGTGTCTCGTCTCGTCCTCGCCTCGTTTTCGCGCAGATAGTTCCACGTTTGCTCTTATGGGACTACATTTGAGATGCGTTGATGACTTGAGCTGGTGGAGGGAAGGGTAAGGGGTGGGGTGGGATGCGAAGGTGGGTGTGCCATTGGTAGTTAACCTAAGTTGTACTTTTAAACAAGCCAATGAGAGGGCTGTATTTGGTCACGTGTATTTGATGGGGTGACGAGAACGGCACGAGAGACCGGTCAAGTCAGCAACACATCTCAGATGTAGGCCCATAAGAGCCCATGTTACGGCTAACGGCACGGGATGTCTACCAACGGGACTTGGCAACGTAGGTTTCTACAGTTGATAATAATGAGTCTGATTTTATAACATGACTTTGCATCGTATGTTGGTAAATGTTCCCTTCAATTTGTAAAACTTATATATTGTTACTTATATGTTAAAAATAATGCCAAAGTTACTTATAAACGAAGTCAACGTAGAGGTCTTTTGCGACATTTCGACTGTTGAAAACGTATATATGCACATCATAACGTCCCAAAGTCAAAATTATTCAAGAAATTATGTTTAAAAATGTACACAGTTAGAATTTACTTAGGAAACTGCATACAATTAGTCCTTGGCTGTATTTTAATTGATTTGCAAACTTAACCTCAAATTGGTAAACACCATAGAATTTATTTTGTTAATTAGTGGAATCAGCTTACTCTTAAAATGCATTTGTCTTGTGAAACAGTTCCTTCAAATATTCGTTTAATGTATTGTGCCATTAATTATTTACGGTAGTAGTACATGTAAAATAATATTTTCATTGAAACAATACACCCAGGTGAGATATTTTGCATGCAGGTTCTTTTTATCATAAACATTGTAGACAAAGTCTACCGATTTCCTCCTTCAGGAAGGGATTTTTTTGTGGGGAGGGGGGTCGACAGGAGGAAAACAACGTTTTTTGTTTTAGCAAGTAAACGGTAGATTTTTTTTAACAAACATTAATTGGAAAGTTGTAGGTTAGGAAAATAACTTTTTTTAAGAACCCATATGTCCCCTTACGTGCTTTAGATTTCGTGTTATGGGGAAAATAAGAAACAAAATACAAAAATGAAAAGTTATGCTAGAAATTTAAAATTTAGCACAAGGCTCTTTTTAGCAAAATAATGAAGTAAACAAATAAATTTACGATCTTTAAGGATTAGGGGTTTAAAAGAAAAATAGTGGTTTTAACCAAAAAATTTTAAATGCATTTTTTTTTTAAATTTGGAAATTGAAGTTTATATTCAAACCTATATTTTTAAACCTTGAGAACTACATTTGTGACTTTGGGGGTAGTTATTGGGGAAAAGGGCGAAAAAAGTGTATAACGGGAGACTGGGCAACATTTCTAATAAAAGTTAAACGTAAAAGATGTTGCTTACATCAATACCTTTAATTTAAGATTACAAAATGCCTTCCAAGTGCTATAAAACTCACGTAATATTATAGTTATTTCTGTATCTATGGTGCAAAGTTAGGTTCGTTGCACAAAATAAACATTTGACGCCTGAGGCGCAGCCGAAATTTATTGAGAGTGACTAAGTAAAATTTGCACTCGTAGTACACACAACGTTTTTTCTACAGCTGCATTTTAAATTAGTGTTTTAGTTTTAAAAAAAGTTCTGTTTTACTAAACAAAACGTGTTTACAGAGTTTTTTCATAAAATATCCTACATCTGCTGTTTACTTTGCACCCTAGGGGGGGGGGGGGTAGGATACTTTACACCGGGTGGTAAAGTAAAACAAAGAGCTATAATTACTTGACGCTGAACACATGTACTTTAGTTTGTGCACTGCTGTGAGTGTGTAAAAATGCACTTTATTAAGTAGCTCTAGGAAAAAATCGCTATTTACCTCATTCCCACGATGTTATTTTATAGCAACAGGCCTAATAAGAGTTATTAGTTTTATAATATTTTATGAAATATTAGTGGACCCGGCTATGCTTCGGTATTGCTTGATTTTGGTATATAAATATCAACTTAGGTTAATTAAATTAACAAACACAATTTAGTGAGTGTAATGAAAAATTAATTTTGAAATGACTTGTGGTTAAAATAAGATTCATATGATCAGGGAAAGGGGGAGATCCGAGTTTTAAGGGGAGTCGGATGGTCCTATCTTGCCCATGTTAAATTGAACAACTTTAGGTACACTTATCTCAGAAACTATAAAAGATATATTTATGATTTTTGTGTTGTTTTGTTTGTGCTGGTCATTTTGTGTGTAGTATAAAAAAATAATATTTAATATTTTTCTTTTTAAATTCAAATTACGACCTTTTTTTACAGTGTTTTTAGATATAAAAAACACACAAATATAAATTTATAAAATATAACAAAAAACCAACACTCAAAATAACCAGCATAATGTGTCAATTAAAATTTAAAAAAAATCGTGAAGATATGGTTTCCTTTTATCGTTCCTGAGAAAATATACTACCTTTTGTAAGAGAAAAACAGATTTTTCAGAAATAGCGTTTAAAGTTACAAGCTGTTATTAACTACTATTTACACTTATTTTAATATAACTTTTCAGGAAACAATAAATATTGTTTCAGGAAATATATATATATAAATATAAATATATATTCAGGACTGTTTTATTTATTGTTTCCTGAAAAGTGCACTTTTTACGTATGAAATTTTGCATGAATGTCAACGATATGTGCTTGAGCATACAGTCCAGAAATTTGTCTTAAATTGTTCGTGCACACTAATAAAAATGCTTATAAAACCACTTTGGCTCATCAGATTTTAATAAATAAGGTCTTAAAATAATCCTGAAAAGATACAGAATAAAAAAATATAAAAAACCAAAAAAGGTAATTTTTTTAATTTTTCACCATCCGACTCCCCATAAACAAATGACTGTTTAATGTTAATGTAATTTATTTGAAATGGGTAGCTTTCCTATTTTGAATTATTACTTAATGGTAAGGTTAGTTATCCCATTTCATTACTTTGGCTTAAGTAAAATCGAATTGTAAAAGGTTTTTATATCATTTAAGAATATGTAGATCTAAAGGTGCGTGCACACTTGTGTGCTGTGTGGCTTGTGCGCAATGAATTCTTCATACTTGTTTGGGGCGCACGAGCGGCGATCCATGTTTTTTCATTGAATACTTTCAATGTTCACGGGGCGTACGAGCGGCGATCCATCTGCTGTCGGTTTTTTCAACGAACACTTTGAACGTTCGCAGTACACATTTGGACGGGAGCTTGAAAGGTTTGTCGTTTTCAGAGCGCATGCGATTAATGTATTTCAAGATATTAATTTTCCAGTGATATGGATTGTTCAGACGCGAATTTAAGGGAATTAATAGATTCCTACAGAAACCAAATCATTCTTTGGGACACTCTGCATAAGGATCATTAAAAAAAATTAAAGTAGATGCTTGGCGAGAAATATCCGCTGAGATGGATGTATCCTACGGACTAGTGTTAAAGAAAAATAATATTTTTGCTGTCTTTATACCGACGGGAGAAGAGCAAGTTGAAAGCAGCCTGGAAACAGGAAAAGATAAGTTGTGAATCAAACAATATATTATGCAAATCTCTTTTAATTGTCATTACAATATTAAATAAGTTAACCCTGGAAGTGGCAAAACTGGCATTGTTAATTCGCCCGGATTTTTGGCGTTTTGCAAGCATTTTTTTTTCTTAAAAAATTCGTCAAATACAGTAACTATATCCCAATCCAAAAGTGTTCAGTTGCTTTTTTATAGAAAACGTCAAAAATAATTCATTTATGCAACCAAAAAATTTATTGATGTAAAATTGTATAAGTTATTAGCTCAGGAAGCAAAACATTTCCAGTAACGGAAAATCCAACTTTAGGCCTACATAAAACGTAGTAAACATTTTTTGTATTTATTTTCAAAATATACAAAAGTTTTGTAATATAGTTATAAAATTAGAAGTGTATTACAAAAATATACAATTTCAAAAAACAAATTTCAGAATACACCAGTTTTTATGTTCCTACTAGAAGAACGCTAATAAAATTAAAATATTATTTACAACTTAATTATTATTATTATATTATTAAAATATTATTTACAAATTTACTGCAAAATTAATACTGAATGTTCGTAGGTTTGATATGGATCGGCAGAGGTTCGTTGAAATAAAAAATTACCTTTATTTAAAATAAATTATACATTTGGACAAGTCTGGGGATAAATTATACATGGATAAATTATACATGGATAAATTATACATGGATAAATTATACATGGATAAATTATACATGGATAAATTATACATGGGGTGTCCGGAAAGTCTGGAAACGGCTTAATATTTCGTTTATAAGGAAAATTTGAAGGTAGATGTGATTGAGGAACCTGCTCTATGTAAAAATACTATTTTATTAAGATTTCAAGAAATTTATCCGCCATCTTGAATGTAACTTTGTTTTTTTAAATGGGAAGTTGGTCATGTGATACATAATTTCGACGTAGAATTTAAAGAAAAAACCAACTGTGAAATTTGCAGATTAACCGATTAAAAATGGCGGCTAAAAACAACGAAATCGTCTTTTGCGATTTTGGCCCATTTTGCTGTACTATTTTTTTTTTAGTACTAATATTATTCTTTTTGGTTTTAGAATTAAATAAGCTTTCAAACGATATGCCACACAACGATATTTGGGAAAATTTCAAATTTTTGAGTTACAGCCATTTTGATTTTTTCAAAATTGTATTCGAGTGGTTCAACAAAAATGGCGGATCCTAGATGGCTGATAGATTTTTTGAAATCTTAATAATATAGTATTTTTACATAGAGTAGGTTCCACAATCACATATACCTTAAAATTTTCCTTAAATACGAAAAATTATACCGTTCCAAACTTTCCGGACACTCTGTATATTCGAAAATCGCTGTTTTTGTCTTTTTTTTATCTCACCTGGGCGTATTAATTCTATCAAAACCCTTTTATTGATCACATCACCCATAACATAAGTTTTCCTAAAAAAACATTTTTTGGTTCATCTTCTCAACAATGATTTGATTTTGGTTTGTGTATGGTAGTACTGTATCTTCTAACTTAACTTAATTATTAATTTTCCTATCTTGAGAAGCAATTAATTTTCCTATTTTGGCGTGAGAGGTTTGGATATTTTTGTACACTTAACAAACCCAACAATACAAATAAACGTAATTTGAGCCTAGACAGTTCTATATGTGGATTATACGTGTTGGGAATTCCGTAATACAACTCCTGTATCATATCGTGGTGGATTGTAAGGAAGCTTAATAAGAGACAAATTGGAGCTCAAAGCTTGGCAGTTATATAATAGAGAACGCCGGGAGCTATTAGCTTTGCTACAAGCCGTGTGTTATTGTAAGCTGTGTTTTCAGAGGCGTGTCGGTAATTAGCTTTGTGAACAGGAGATTCTGTTGTCATTGCGATACCTAAACATGTGTATTTTATATTACCAGTAAAGACATTCTGCCCTAACTTCTAATTAAATGAAAAACTAAAACAATATAACATTTACAATTTCCACAATATTGTTGGTTTCATTATCAAGAACCTTTGGTCCATGACTGGCGTCCATAATACACATTTGCAGTGTATGTATGATACGTATTCAAATACGAAAATCCGGTTTGAAGGAACTTCTCCTATTACAAGTCCTTATTAGCGAATTTCTGTAGGAAAAATGAGCTATTGCAGTGGCCCTTATGGTAAGACCCAAGGTCGGAAGTAGCAAATGAGCACCGATCATGGTCCCCAGAACACGTTTTTGGGTGTCATTAAAAATCATATATACATATATGTATATATTTATGTATGTATGTGTGCGCACTCTAACAGACGCATTTTTCGTCCGATTTGGTCCAAATTAAGAACACACGTTGGTTTTCTGAGTCGCTTGAACTGGTAAGTTAGCCAAAAAAATCGACCGGAAGTAAACAAAATTTTTTACCGGAAGTAACTTTATGAATATATGTGTGCGCACTCTAATGGACGCATTTTACTTCCGATTTGGTCCAAATTTGGTACACACGTTGTTTTTCTGAGTCGCTTGAACTGGTAAGTTAGCAAAAAAAATTCACCGGAAGTAGAATAAAAAATTTGACCGGAAGTAACTTTATGAATATATGTGTGCGCACTCTGACGGACACATTTTATTTCCGATTTGGTCCAAATTTGGTACACAGGTTGGTTTTTTAAGTCGCTTGGACGAGTTCGTTAGTGTAAAAAATTGTCCGGAAGTAGACCAAATTTTTGACCGGAAGTAACCATTTTTTGAGATTTTTCGTACTAGAAATAAACATTTTTGAAGTTTATAAAAAATAGACATATGAAATAATTCTGCACATTTTGTTTTTTTTACGCGATTTATAGCTCATCTGGTTCCCCCAAAAACAATCAAAACGTAAAATACCGTAAAAATACCAGAATTTTACCTTGGTGACCGATGGCAAAATATTTGGTACATGCTGGCAGCATCTAGGTGAGTTGATCAATTTCCCAAATAGTTGTTTGAAACCCAAAAACATATATAAATTTAATTTTGGAAATTCGCTCAATTCTCGTCAGCGGTTCACCTGCTTGGTCGAATTATTTAATTGTTTTATAGTTTGTCAAAAAATTAAGAAATAACACCGTACCAGGATAACAAATTTTTAACATTACAACACAACCCCAACAAACGAACGTATAGCTAACGCCTTCAGACAACAGGGATATAAAATAGCGTACAAAACCAATTCCAATCTAAACTAAATGCTAAGTAGGAACATAACTAAAAATCAGCAGAAATTCACAAATACCGGTGTATATACAGGGTGATTTAGAACTACACGGCAATATCTTGGAAGCTCATTTTACAGCTAAAAATAAGAAAAAATTCATGTAAACATTTGCCCGAAAACACTTTGTTTTCTAGATAATCGCCATTTTGTTTTTTTTACAAAACAATTCATTTCTAAAGAAATGTTTGACTGATTGAGTTAAACCGTGGCATGAAGTTCAACCTAACAATCATATATCTCAAGAAAAATAAGCGATTAAATCCAATCGTGCGTTTCAAAATGGCGGCTGTTTGAAAATTTCAAAAATAAATTACTCAAAAACCGTTCATTTTTAACAAAAATGTTCAAGACATTTACTGTGTCGGTATAGGATGCCGGGTTGAACAAACCAATTATTACACATAACTTAACTATTATCCTTCACCTGAAATGGACATTATGCTTCCTCATTTCGTAAGTTGTGTTAATTAATAAAATGTTTACACTTCTCCCGTGTGGTCTTAAGCTCACAATTACATTTTTTTATCAAGCGTTTTTGTGTTAAGTGTTACCTGAGGATGGGCGAATACCCGAAACCGCAGTCGTAAATTGTAATTATTTCTACAGTTTATTGGAAATAATAAGAAAAAAAAGGATTACCTTGACATACCAAATAAGGTAAACATTAACTATATAATTAGTTTTACACTAATCCGTAGGCTACAATCATGGAATTTAACTTTGTCGAAGGTTCTATCTCTAACAAATTGGACGAGCGCTTTTAACCATTCCTACACTACTCTCCCCCAACTAATGTATTGGATTTACTCATGTAAAATGGGAAACATTTTCTGACTGCCCTAAAAATAAATAGAGGTATCGAATTCAAACTCACTAATCCATCCAATATGGTTACAGCTGACGTAACTTGTAAGAAATATCCCCACAACAAAGTAAAACAGTATTTCGGAGCAGCTGCGGATCAATCATTGACCCATTTACTTTCTGAATTTTAATAATCTCAGCACTCGCAATTTTACTTCCCACGAATGTTGAATGTGTAAAAAGTTGGCTCAGTAAACGAAACTTTAGTAATAAAAACGGAAATATGATTTAAGCTACTCGAGCCGCCCAGATGTATACAACTTCCTTTGAATTTATAGTTCAATTTACTTCTCAGACCGGCTTGTAATTTTGTGGTGCTAAATTAACACTAAACGAAATTGAATAATAAAAATTTTAGTCTGTATCGTATTAAGAAGGTAAAGATTGATTTCACAATCGTTTACCAAAATTATTTTGATAACATCACATCCCCACAACACCAATCAAGAATATTAGAAGAAATAGGTATTTATGGACGAAACCAGTGAAAGGAGTCCCAAAACAATATTACCGTAAATCGTATGAATGGAAAACACATTTTAACATATGATTTACAGCTGAGGGTCAGGAGAAAATGTCTTATACATTCAGGCAGATGCATCGGATCATAAAAGACCTTTACTTACTTTTCCAGACAATCGAGTAATCCTACAGTGAACCATAAAAATCATCAAATTCCAAAGCATGTTGACTCAATGTAACTAACAACAGAACAAAGAAATACATTCTTTTACTATTGTAAATAGTATTTTACTCTGGTAAATGAACCTTTTCATTCGTCCCATGATGTTTGCATGATGAGGAGTTGAAAAACTTATTTTTTTAAAATAACTTTGGGAAGTACATCGCCCACATTTTGAAATGGCTGTAGTTTTTGATAGGGGCAACATAGAGACCTCTAGTTTGTGCCAAGTGATTTCTTTTTTATGCCCTTTAAAATGAGGGGTGACATGATGGGGGTTTGCGTTTGAAAATTTTAAGTTGCCCCCCTTTAGAATAGGGGGGCGAAATGTTTAACCACCTAAAAAAGTAAAATGTTTTATTAGGTATGATCAAGGTCTCACATTGATATCTCAGGGTGTTAAAATTATAGCCAAGTGTGCCAGGACATAAAACTCACCCTGTATATGTGTTCGTACTCTAATGTGGCCGTACGTAATGGTCCAAATTTGTTACAAACGTATGATTTCTAAATCTCTCGGACTAGTTCGTCAGCCAAAACAATACAAAAAACGGAAGCACTTCGTTTGACAGGAAGTAAATTTTTTAAGATTTTTCGTACCAGAACGAAGCGTTTTTGGTGCTTTATCTAAAAAAATTAAATACAGGGTACAAAATAGTTCGAACCACTGACGTAAGTTTAACGAATTTCCAAAATGAAATTTATATTTTTTAAGGTTTCAACTAACAATTTGGGAAATTGGTCTACTCGTACTGAATAGCTGCCTGTGTACGACATATTATATTAGTAGAATTTGTTTGCACGTAAGCCTCCAGTAACGATATACACGCTGCTTCGTTCCGCTAGCAGCGGAAAAACTAGCTTTGCGAATTCGCCCCTCGACTTTTTTGTGTTAACGCTTCGCTCGCAGCCTAAACACTGGGCTGTTGATCTAGGATCAGAACATGTCCCACGTGGATTTGAACCGGGTACTTTTATGGTATTTTACGTTTTGATAGATTTTGGAGAACGAAGCGAGCTCTATAAATAAGGTGATGTAAAAAAAAAATGCACAGAACAATTTCTTTATTTGTTTAGCTAAAACCTTAACATTTAATTTTTATTACGAAAATCTACAAACAATTTTTACTTCCGCTAGAAAAACGTGCTTCCAGTTATTGGATTTTTTGGCTATCAAACCCGTCCGAGCAACGTAGACAACCAACGTGTGTACCAAATTTGGGACCAAATCGGTCTTCAAATGAGGCAGTTAGAGTGGAAACACATGTGTACGATTTTATCTGACACACCGAAACGTGTTCAGGTGCCCTTGATTGGTGCTCACGTTCTATTCCCGACCTTAGGTATCGGCCGTAGCTTATCCTTCCTATGGACATTCGCTAATAAGAAGAACGGTGTCGCGTAGCTGAAGATTTCTGTACACTGTTGAAACCGGTAGGTCACTAGATCGAACAAGGATTGTTGACCTTAACTAACTGATTAATTTTTGACTTAGTAATTTTCGAAGAGACTGTTTCACTCTTTTGAGCAGTAATCACGTTTACAAATTATCAAAACCTTTTCAGACCTATTTATATAGTTTTTTGGCGAATTTCCATAGGAAAAATGAGCTATTGCAGTGGCCCTTATGGTAAGATCCAAGGTCGGGAGTAGCAAATGAGCACCGATCATGGTCCCCAGAACACGTTTTGGGGTGTCATTAAAAATCTTATATATATAATATATATATATGTATATATTTATGTATGTATGTGTGCGCATTCTAACGAACGCATTTTACGTCCGATTTGGTCCAAATTTGGTACACACGTTGTTTTTCTAAGTCGCTTGGACGAGTTCATTAGACAAAAAAATTTACACGAAGTAGACCAAACTTTTGACCGGAAGTAACATGTATAAGCGTGCGCACTCTAACGGACGCATTTTACGTACGACTTGGTCCAAATTTGGTACACAGGTTGATTTTTTAAGTCGCTTGGATGAGTTCGTTAGCAAAAAAAATTGACCGAAAGTAGACCAAAATTTTTTGAGATTTTTCTTACTAGAAATAAACTTTTTCGAAGTTTTCTTAAAAAAAATAGACATATGAAATAATTATGCACATTTTGTTTTTTTACTGCGACTTTATAGCACATCTGGTACCCCCAAAAACAATCAAAACGTAAAATACCGTAAAAATACCAGAATTAAATCCACGGCTTTTACCTTGGTGACCGACGGCAATATATTTGGTACATATTGCCAGCAGCTACGTGAGTTGATCAATTTCCCAAATAATTGTTTAAAACCCAAAAACATACTGTATATAAATTTAATTTTGGAAATTTGCTCAACTCACGTCAGCGGTTCAGCTGCGTGGTCGAATTATTTCATTATTTTGACGAGATATATACGCCAGCCGACCATGACAGACTCTCCCGAATTACTATGTATATAACTTTGAGTTCAGACATTCTTACATACCATTTAAGAATAGAATTGTCATGAGAAATAGATTCTTATCTCTAATCTTAAGTACTCATTAGCTCTGATGTGTTGATAACCGTGGTTTTATAACACGATATTATGTTTCATTCAGTTGACCTAACCTACTATGCAACGTAATTTAGCTTTATGTATTGATATTAAAATAGTATTACTTGTTTATTTGTAAACGCTTCATTTCTCCAGAGTTCACATGGTCATTATGCATATTTAAGTTAGCCAAGCTTAAAACAGTCGAGATGAAACGTGCAGATTTAGTTTTAGTATTTAAATTAGTGTTTGGAGTTTTATTATTTGGAATCTGCGCTGAGGTAAGGCGATACAATTTTTTATAAGTAATAGATTTGTAATCGTTTTGTAATTTGTATTCAGACAATTTTGATCTAAAGAATGTTTCAATTTTGAAATTGCGTACATTAATCTACCTGTAAGTAGCATATAAGGTGTTCAAAAAAATTCTTCAGATGATAGGGGTACGAAATGAAACCAAAAAAAGATTACATGTCGTTAGGTGTGCAACAAAACCACACGAGTAAATGCATAGAATCAAGTGAGAGGAGTCAGATTGATAAGGCGCTTGAGTGGGATATCACTTTTATACACTTACGTTTTTACTAATGATGGTCTTATTAGCTAATTTCCATAGGAAAAATGAGCCCTTATGGGTAAGACGGGAGTAGCAATGAGCACCGATCATAACACCCAGAACACGTTTCGGGGTGTCATTAAAAATCATACATATATATGTATATATTTATGTATGTATGTGTGCGCACTCTAACGGACGAATTTTAAGTCTGATTCGGTTCAAATTTGGTACACATGTTGGTTGTCTACGTGGCTCGGACGAGTTCGTTAGCCAAAAAAATCCACTAACCGGAAGGACGTTTTTTGACCAGAAGTAACTTTGTTTTGAGATTTTTCCTACGAGAATGAATTTGTTTTTGCGTTTTTCTACAAATATAAATGCAGGATGTTATTCTGCAAATTTTGGTTTTTTTACGCGACCTTATAGCTTGCTTAGTTTCCCCAAAATCGATCAAAACGTAAAATACCATAAAAGTACCCGGTTCAAAGCCATGTGGTGGATTCCACCGTGGGATTGGCTTGCGAAGCACGCAATGCATTGTATATCGAAGATACCCCCAATACGGCGGTTGGCGTGCGAATCACGCAATGCTATGTGTATTGAAGATACTCCCAATATACGGAATGGCGTGCGAATCATTTTGCAGCTATTCAGCTCCGTCGTGAATAGACCTATTTCCCAAATTGTTGGTTGAAACCCTAAAACATGGGCCTATTAACCTTATTTTGGAAATTTGCTCAACTCACGTCAGCGGATCAGCTGCGTGGTCGAATTATTTTTGATTTTCGTATGTGCACACGACATTTAATTTTATAGAAAGCTCCATTGTATAATCTACACACATAAATAATATTGAAGTGTCTGTCTGTGATTTCAAAATACAAGTTTTTTTCTAACCTCATATGGTTATTCATACAATATTAAAACCTAAACACCCATTTATAAATTTGTTGTCGGTCTGTTTGTTTGGTAGGGTTAATCTCCGGAACGGCTTTACAGATTTTGACGAAACTGTCATTAACACGTAGAGGACTTTTCAGAGAATATTTTAGGCTACTTTTCATTCCGAAATTATTTAAAAATCCTATTAAAAAATTGAAAATATGTAAAAATTATGGACAAAATTAGGGATTTTACTAATAAATGTTTGGGTTATTGCGTGTCCATTTCGATCTGCGTCATACATTATGTACACATCACAGCTACCCCATCGTCCAACATAGATCCAAGTGCCACTGGTCCAATCAATAATCATTTCCGTAAAAATTCATATACAAAATTGAAAGAATGTAAACACTATGAATAAAATTAGGAATTTCGTGGACAAATGTTGGTGGATAGTACAGATAGCGCCAATTAGGATGGAGCGCGAAGAGGGGGCATGCAAGTCTCCAACGCCGGCTCCCACCACATTTCCCCTCTCGCGGCAGAGTACAGTCAGAGACGCCTGCCCTACCTAATTCATGTCTGTTATGTAGTCGTGTTTATTGTATATCAACACTTTTTGGCAGTGACTGTACTGAAGACTCACAGTGGAATAGGAGAGAGAAAGACGTTACAGCGCATGCTCAAGTGACGCTTCACGCTACTTGGCACTATCTGTACGTGTATAATTCGATCTCGTCTGTGGTTAGGCACAGTTCAAACCTACTACCACCACCCAACATCCAAGTGCTTCTGTCCTAATCAGTCATCATTTCCGTAAAAATAACACAATATACAACATTATGTTTGGTTTGGCATCACACTGGGTCACCGCTGGGGTTGGCGAACGAAGCGAGCACGAGCAGAGCCGCTATTCAGTAAATAAACAAGAAATTCCTGGTGTTTTACTGATTTCAAGTAATTTGACTGAAATCATGTTTTTTTGTATTGTTTTTAAGCAAACATCATTAGGCTAGTAAAAATTAATAAGAACACTATTTTTGATATCCACGAGACATAATTTAGATGTTCGTGCCCAATTTCCTGCAAAGTACAAAAATCTATGTTCAAAATTCAATGAAAGATAAGTTATACTGAAGAGGACTGTATGGAACCGTTTTGTCCTGGTATTGCACACCCTTAAAGTCAATATCCGTAGTTTTATACAGTATGTCCATTTTTACGGGGCCATCATTGTAATCTTCAAAACTAAAACTGATGTACATCAAACAATAAATAATGGGGTTTTCATCTATTTTTTAGTGACCGTTAAAAATATGAATTTGAAATTTACCGTGTTTTATTAGCTTCATACCCCATGAAAATAAATATTTTAAATTATGGTACCGTCACACAAAAACGTTACTGGAGCTCATGCAAATAAATAATAAAAATGATGATAACATTAGACGAAAATCTTAGCGAAATCCAACTATTTATTCTTAAGTTAAGTGTTCGAAGAGAGTAGAGTGGCGCGGTGGTTAAACACACTCGTCCAGTTTACTACAGTTGGAACGTCCAACTCAGTTGTGTAGGTTCGAGCCTAGATAATAGGGTTCTGTTTACTTGCATTATAAGGTGCTTTCTTGTCTCAAGGCTCGGCTCCCTAAATTCAAAACGGCGAAGTTGGCTACTAATTTCAACGTTAAAATAATTCGACCACGCAGCTAGACCACTGACGTGAGTTGTTGAGCAAATTTTCAAAATTAAGTTTATATGCCTATGTTTTAGGGTTTCAACCAACAATTTGGGAAATAGGTCTACTCACGAAGGCGTTGAACAGCTGTCTGTGTGTATGCAATATATTAGTAGAATTTGTTCGCGCCTAGTGGCTTCGCGAGTTTGCACTACTTGGCTTTGAACCGGGTACTTTTATGGTGTTTTACATTTTGATCGATTTTGAGGGAACCAAGTGAGCTATAAGGTCGTGTGAAATACAGTAAAACCGTACAAGTGATATAACATCGACCAATATCTGGAGGATCAGGATAGCTCAGTGGTAGAGTGTTGCCCCGGAAAGGCAAAGGTCCTGGGTTCAAATCCCGGTCTTGGTCCATGTTTTTTCACTTGTAATTTAATTAACTTATTCTGTAGCATTGCTCTTGTGGAAATCAGATTCAATATGGCGGACCTAGTATACTCCCCTTAATTTTAGTATATCTGTTATAGAGTAAAAAACATGAAAATTAAATAAAAAATAACAAAACAGTCGTAGTTTTACAAATTTTAATGGCTGAAGTCTTGAGTTAATTACTCCGCAATATCTAATCACTTTAATTTCTGTTCAGGTTGTGGATTCAACTCCAAAATGTGCCGACGGACCGAAGGATTTCACAAAAATCATAGGAACGAAAACGTTCATCGACAAAACGCTGCTCATCTTCGAATTTTTGAACAACAACATCATCTTCCTAACGTCCCCTCCGGGATACGGAAAATCTACAAATATAGACATGGTGAAACGATTTTTAGAGATAGACGTCGACGAAAACGGACAACCGAAAGACGTGAAAACCACTCCCAACTACGACGTATTCGTTAAAAACAATCTGGACATTATTAAAAACAAAAGCTGGTTCGACGAACATTTCGGTACGTACCCGGTCGTGCACGTGGATTACGGTCGTCTCTGCGGTATAGACAGTTTTGATAGTATGCTGTCGAGTTTCAGGCAGATTTTAAAAGACACTTTTTCGCAGCACAAATACCTTCTGAGAAATCCTAAATTGTGGATGAACGAGGAAAAAAAACAATTGTTCACCAAGTACACGGACACCGATGGTTCAAGTTTGAGCGAAGAGGACATGAAGAATGGTTTCCATTGGTTGTCTCGTCTTTTGAACGAGCATTTCAGTAGGAAGGTCTTTGTTCTGATCGATGAGTTCGATACGTTCTTAAACGATCTACCCGAAAAATTAACCACTTACGAGGAACGTATCATTCCTTTTATAGTGAGTGTGAACGATGATTTCCTGAAAGACAACGAATACACGTCCCAAGCTATGATATTGGGAGGCGGCAAGGAGAAGAAGGTACAAACGCATCCGAATAACTTACACAAGGATATGATTTTTTATTCAAACACGTACTGGCAATACTTTGGAATCACAGAGCTCGAACTGGAAATTCTACTACCTGTTGTGGTGCAGGAGTACGAAGAGATATACTCGGAGGACGTACGACTGTCCGTGCATGATCACACTCAACAACTGAACAAATACTACAGACAGTTTACCACGTGGGAGTACTACGGGTTTTTTAGACAACCCAAGATCTATAAGATACATAGTTTCAATCATTTCTTCCAGTTCATACAAAATAAAACAAAATCGGAATCCTAAAACTTGTTTTAGTATTGAAATAAATAGACGTATTTCCCAGGCAGAAACTGTTGCAAGTTTTCGGACCACTGTGTTGCGGACTGAAGTTGGCAGTCTTGCTCTTTGTGCTGAATTTATCTTTTGTTCAATCCCAGCGAAAGGGTCGTATTATATTCAGGAATATAATATTGGACTCTTTATTGCATTGTTGAATCGTTGCCATAACAACGGGTTTGCCAAACATTTTTCCATTTAGGCTATACTAGCTCAACTATTCTAATATTGCAAAGAGGTATTATTTGTTTGTGCGTATTTCCGGGGAAATGAACCCTTTTGAAATACTTTGTCCTATCGTTTTTAAATTAGTTTCTAATGGTTGATTGATGAAATGTTTATTTTTTTTAGAATTTGTGTACCGGTACACAGAAACTAATTAAAGGAGAGTGTGAAATTTAGAAAACCTGGGAAGACAAAAGCACCAAATATTTTTAGAATGTGGGTCTAATAATTTGTTTTCGCTCAAGTGGTCAAATTAAGACAAATAAAAATAATAATTATTAAAAATGTATATTTTGCATCCAAAACACTTTTTTCTTCATACGTCGTACAACATCGATAGTGAGAGTGTCGTTCATTCTAGAACAAAATTAATATTTTTTACAATTCTTACCAATAGGACAAACTTTCTTTGTAATTTTTCCTTTTTTAGGTTCCCAAGTCCACGCTAATAAATCGTGTAATACAATATTTTACAATATAAGAAAGTCAACGTCCTCCAAAGTTCAATACGAATTGTAAAAACATAAATATTTATACCGTAACTAAAAAAAAAATAAATAAAAATAATAAAATTACAGATACTTTAATGTAATTACAGATACTTTAATGTAATTACAGATACTTTAATGTAATTACAGATACTTTAATGTAATTACATTTACCTTAAATGATGTACAATAAGATACAAATAAAATGTTTAATATAGCTCCTGAACAACCCATTGACAATACAGACAGGACTGAGGAAAGACTGACTCTAAGTTAATAAAACTACACCTACTTTAATGTGATCATGCCAATATTTACCTTAAATGATGTACAACAAGATACAAATAAAACGTTTACTGTAGCTTCTAAACTCAGTGAAAATAGAGACAGGACTGAGGAAAGGCTTTTACTGAGGTTATAAAATGACAGATGCTTTAATGTAATCACGCCAATATTTACCTTAAATGATATACAATAAGATAAAACTAAAATGTTTATTATAGCTCCTAAATACTCAGTGAAAATAGAGGCAGGACTGAGGAAAGGCTGACTCTAAGTTAATAAAATTACTTCTACTTTAATGTAATCATGCCAATATTTACCTTCAAAATTATGTACTATAAGATAAAACTAAAATGCGTATTATAGCTGTTAAACACCCAGTGAAAATAAAGACAGGACTGAGGAAAGGCACACGGCCAAGAGACGAAAAAGTAAGCACCATAGACCCATGTTTACATTGTGAAATATGTTTTTCTCGATCCCAGGAACAAATCCACAAAAGTGGATCAGAGGGTTCGGGGACTCTCTGTATAAATATATATTTAGATTAAATTAAGAAACAATTAAATTACGAACAACTCTTATAGAAAACAAACATTATACAAATTAAAAATTTTAACAACATTGCGATTGGTTGTAAATAGAAACATTTAGTTTATTAAGACAGCTGTGACACATGTGACAATACATTAAATAAAATATTTCTTCCATAAGATATAAATGGGAAGTTTGTTGCCTAAGGAGCCAAGTGACCTAGTGGTTGAGGATAAAACAAATTACTTTTGGAACTTCTTGAAAAATATACCTTTAATTTGACATATCAATCGTCAAAATAAGCCAAGAAATAAAACCGTGGCTGAGCTCACAAAAAAATCCGTAGGGAATTAAGAAGTAAGATTAAAAATTTCGCTAGGTGGCTGTTCTTATGGTTTGGTAAAAAATAATCAAGCTCGGGACAAAAGAAAATAACAAAGGAGTGTTACTTCTCATCATTTGATGAAGATAGGTGTCACTTAGAAGGATTAAGGTCAGACAGACGGGGAAAACATAATCCTCAGGCGAGATACCAATCTAATTCTGACAACTGTCTCATCTCCTTTTCAGAGAGGAAAAGTAATGGAGGTAGATTGTCGATATCATTTATTTATAGCAAATAACCTTCTTACACAAATTACTGCAGTAAAATTATTGTTTAACAATTTTGCGAAATATACGACCAGTTTATTCCTACATATATAATTTTGGGAAATCGTCGTATGTTATTTTTTACGTTATACTGTCATCGAGTTTATCAAAGGTTTTATCTTTTGGTGGTTTAGCAGTTTTCATAAGCTGTGTCATGTTTGGCAATCAATGCGGTTACCACTAAACTGCGGAGGTTATGCGTATTTTATTTATTTCGAAATGTTTGGCAATCAAATTTTTCTTTTTTTTCCTTTTCTTAAAGTTATTATAACCTACAACACCACAGGTTGCTATTAAATATTGAAAATAAGTGAAAGAATTAATTGTCAACACATGTAACAATTCTAAAATGGTAGCTTTATTTTTCATTTAAATTTTATGATTTAATTATATCTTAAAAAAAATTACAGCAGGTTTATATTTAGATAAAAGTTCATTAATTGTTCATTGGAGGTTATTAACCAAAAAACACATAAATTATCTTTTTTACAACTAGGATCAAAATTCTTATACAGGGTTTACCATCTAAGGTGTGACAATAGCTAACTTTTAAAATACGATTCGAACAAAAATGTTTAAATAGAACATCTGCCCTTAATTTTTGATACCTTTTGGACTGTGTTTAAAACTTTTTCAAAATCTGCCATTTTGAATCCAAAATGGTGGCCAACTTAATTTGTTTTAATAGAAACCCCCCATTTGTATGACGTTTTTGGATTTTATGGGCAATTTTAAAACTTTTTTGTTCCTTACATTTTTTTGATAAACCTAACGGTTCTCCTGTAAAATGAAGTCGAAGTTTCATTTTCTTACAGCTAATCACTCATAAAGGTTACAATAATCAACTTCTAAACCATGCTTCAGACAACGAACATTAATTTTTTTGGGGCACTTGCCCTTAATTGTTGACACATTTTGGACCATGCATAAAAAATTTCAAAATAGTTAGATCTACAGGTAAAAATAATGTAGTCTTTTTAAGTTACAATATTTTATCAAAGTTGTTTTATCATGGTATACGAGTACATTAAAGCAAAATGACATAAAATTACCCTAAAAATGTAAAAAATAGTTTATAAGAAGTGCTCGAAATGATGTCCTTCCATTGCGATTCAACTTATCATTCTTTCATGGAAATAATGTCGAACTCTTTGCAGCATCAGTGGTGTTACTAGCAAACAGGCATGTCTGATTCTTTCTTTCATGTTGTATCTTGTTGTGGGCGCGGTTTCCATGACTCGTTCCTTAAGAAATCCCCAGAGGAAAAAATCACTCACAGTAAGATCTGGCGAGCGAGCTGGCCAGCTTGCAGGTCCTCCTCGTCCTATCCATTTTTCTGGATAGAGTTGGTCCATCATAAGCCTACTGCAGACGGCGAAGTGCGCCGGGGCTCCGTCATGTTGCATCCACATGGTGTTCCTGACATGTAGTGGTAAGTTCTCCAGAAGCTGAGGTAGGATGTTGAACAAGAAGTCAGAGTACATCGGGCCGTTCAAATGTCCTTCAAAAAAGTACGGACCAATTACACAATCACCAATAATGCCACTCCATACATTCAGAGACCAAGGATGTTGATGAGGAACACCTCTCATCCAGTGAGGATTAACTTCGGCCCAATAATGCATGTTATGGCGGTTAACTTGCCCTGTGTTGGTAAAGGTAGATTCGTCTGAGAACAATACACTGTTGAAAAACAAGGGCTCTTGTAGATGTTTTTGACGTGCCCAATTGCAAAAAGCTACCCGATTGTTGAAGTCATTGCCGTGCAAGTCTTGGAGCAGTGAAATGTGGTAGTCGTGAAATTTAGCTGATTTTAAAATTCTTAAAACAGAAGTTTTACTAATGCCACTTTCAGCAGAAATCTTCCGACTGCTAGATTGAGGTTGTACATTAACATATGCTAATACATTATTGGAGTTATCTTCATTCGTTACAGTTTTAGCCCTTTTTTTATCAGTATGGATAGACCCATTATGAAGAAACCTGTTCTTTAGTCTTAAAAAGGCCATTCGAGACTTTGGTGTTTGGTTTGGAAAACGCACCGAAAACAAATTTGCTGCATCTCTGTAGTTTCTTCTACATTCTTCTAATATGAGGAACATACTGTAAGCTTCTTCATATACATTTTTTTTGCAAATACAACTCACACAAAAACACAATAAATTTGAAAGTCAGTACCTTAGAAGTTAACAATACTGTGGTATAAACTAGGTTAAAAGATGTATGCCAGTTTATTTTATAAGAGAGACACAAGAAATTTATCTCGGGAGGTTGGTGCCGACTCTTCCCACAGGACAAATGAAATAAGCATAAATATTTTCTAAATGTTACTAAAATCAAATATTAATATATACAAAGGTTAATTAAAGTTGAAATGAATAGTACAAAAGGTTTATTGGTGTTAGTATGGATGTATGGGTGTAGTGTTGAAAAGGAGTCACAGAGTTCAAATTATGCATAAAGTTCAACAGTTATGTATATACAGTTAATTAATCTCACAGTCATTAATTGAAAAATGAGATAGGGTTAACCCTTTATCGTAATAAAAGCATTCACAAATAAGTTTGGATGCAAGAACATAAAAAGGGGTATTAAGGTTTGGATAGATCTCACCAAATTATTAGTTCTCCTTCTAGGATATTGGATCTATTAATTGTTTTAAAAAATAGCACTACACTGTGGTTATTTGTATAAGATTTAACGTAGAAAAATTACTGGATGAAATATTAGAAAAATCAGGATCTTGTCTTTCAACTTTCATCAGCTAAACTGCACTGGACTGTAGCTAACTTCATACTGCAACAATGCTTCTTTTAAAGCCCTTCCTTGGTCTTCAGGAAATATATCATAATGCCTTATTAATCTTGATGTCTTCTGGGGTTGAGATTTGTAAGTGTAAATAGGTGTTGGGGAGCTGTAAAATTATATGTTTATTTTATGAAAATAATTTGTTTTGAGGAAAAGAAATGTTATAAAAAAACTTTAAAGGTTTGAGAAAATGAAGTTAATTAAATAATTTTAAAGAAAACACTTAAATAATTCCTTTTTTACAGCTAACATTTTATCATCTAAACTTTATATCTCTTAATCTAAGCATACTGTAGAAATTCGTCACACACTCACGTGAGCCATTCACAGCGTACGTGGGAGGAGCTTACGTAGTAAAAATGCTGTCAATGTATTGAGATTTAGCGGTCGGAACTTGGGTTTTATATTTATACTGACGTAACGGTGCTTATTTATGTTTTCGCCAAATATTTTTTACACGTAAAAAGGTTGGTTCCTTCTATAGGCCATGTTTAACTTTGCAGTTTTCTCGTTTTTAAATTTTTTATGCCGCCTTCCGTTGAAATTATAACCGGCTCGGCCTATTGAAGTCTTAATTTTAAATGTTAATCTTCGTCAAATGGTTACGTATTGGGTTGATATTTTAATTTTAGCGGATGGATATATTAATTTTGAACTTTTGATGTAGGAACTATTTGTCGAAAAGGTCGGGAAGTATTTTTAATTAAATGCAATAGGTCCGAAAGGATTATAGTAAATTTAATTGATTTTCGAGTGATAAACTCACAAATTGTACTCGGTCTTATGATTGGGAGAAATTGCGCAATTGTTTTACATGGATAGTGAAAAAAATAATTCATTTGGAATTTTCTATGAATTTTATTCCTTGTCCCGGGAACTGTACCTAAAATACATTTGCACAGGATTATAGTAAATTTAATTGTCTTTCGAATGATTTAGAAAAATTGTACTCGGGCTTACGAGTTGGAGAAATTGTGCAATTATCTTACGTGGATAATGAAAGACAAAATCATATTTTAGGAGTTTTCTAAGAATTTTGTGCCATGTTCCGGAAACTGTACCTAAAATACCTTCGCACAGAATTATAGTAAATTTAATTGCCTTTCGAATAATATAACTTACAAATGGTATATTCCTGAAATCCCAACCCAAAAAGGATTAAACATACAACTCCGCCATTTTGAATCTGATGGAAAAAAACTATCTAAAGAATCATACTAGGACACTTATATATATATATATAAAAAACAGATATTTTGAAGCATATTTACTACCACTTATCAATCCGGGAATAAAATATATAAATTAATGCATTTTGGGTATCATCTTCAAATGGTCTGAATCGTATAGAAACGAAGTCCTACCCTCCTCCGACCAACCGTTTTCAAGTTAGGTCGAGTGTAATAGCTCTTATTTTCTTCGAAATTTCGGCTAAAAAGACAATGTGTAAAGCAATGAAATAGTCCGTAAAGGCTGGAATTCATGCCTATAATTCGGTGACGCGGAGAGCATAAGAAGTGGAAATTCGCTAATTCAACTTGTAAACCTGGATTTAAAGCTTATAATTATTCCACGTAGGGGAAATGAAGCAGATCATGAAATGCAGGGAATTATTCACAGGGAAATGAAAGTTTAAGAGCAGCGGAGGCGTGATTTCACCTTGAGTGCATTGATACATAAGTAATCGCACCGAGTGTAATGATTGGGTTTATGTTCTGTTTTTGACATGAAAGGAAAATGTCGTTTAAATAACTGATGTGAGTGTAATGTTTGGGGAATTAATGTATGGTTAACGGCTAGACAGTCTTGTCTTTTACCATTCGAAAACAATAGGCAAACTCCTTCATAAACACATGCATCCGAAAATTAAAACTGCCATAAACAACATTAAATATGTCCCCATAGAATACGGTAATAAGTTTGAATATACGCTGAAACAGGAATTATCAAAACTCGACATTATGCCGGCTTACAGAACTTCTAACAATTTAATTAAAGAAAGCTCTGAAGCAGGAACAAATTGACAACGAGTTTGAAAACTCAGGTGTATATAGAATAACCTGTTCCAACTGTCCTAAATTTTTTATTGGACAAACAGGACGAACAAAGAAAGAAGGTTCAAAGAACATATTCCTAAACGCAAAATTGCCGAACAAAGATCAAACTTCGCTAAACATTCAATAGATGAGGACCACTCATACAATAACATACATGGTTATTTAAAAATTTTACATAAATGTAAAAAAGGCAACCTCCTAATTACACTCGAACAGTTAGAAATATATAAAGCCACAAAATCCCAACAAGATCTTCTTTTAAATGATAAAATGCACCACAGTTCAAATGCCATATTCAACACAATCATATCAATGCAAACATCAGTGGATCATGTTGACCCATTGAACACAAACATTATGAGTAGAGACCACCTTCTTTAGCAGTGTGCACTTAGCTTCCATTCATGGTGATCAAAGTTTCCGTGTAAATGTTAAAAACTTGTATAGTGTTTTTGTTTAAGTGTTTTTTATAATGTGTGTTACGTATATTTATTTATTATGACTGTGTTTGACGATCTGACGATGACATCATAGATATGTTGAAACTGGTAATTTGAAAAACAAACAAACAAGTATTGTGATGGATCATAGAAGGTAATAAAAAAATTTAATATTGCTAGAAGTAAAAAAAAAGTTCTTGTCTTTTGTTTCGTCTTTGAGAACCGATTACAATTGAAAATAATTCGATCACGCAGCTGAACCGTTGACCTGAGTTGAGCGAATTTCCAAAATTAAATTTATATGTTTTAGGGTTTCAACGAACTTTTTGGTAAATCAGTCTACTCACGAAGGCGCTGAGTTTGCAATAACAAATAACTTTTTAAAATCAACAAATACGGTTTTTGTTCATTTTTTAAACCGAGGAACTAAGTGACAAAACTAAAAATTTGTTATTCATGAAAAATGAATTTGATAACAGATGTTCAATATCAGCTGTTCATTCTCATTGTTGCAAATTGTTGTTAATCGAAAGCCGTTTATTGCGCTACAAGTTATCATTTTAAAGTACAGTTTTTATATTGGACATTGAAGGCCAACTTTCTATTTTTTTTATGGAACACCCTATATTTTATAAAGATTTCGGATTTTACTGAATTCTGGAATCTGAATCAGCTGATATTGCTTTCCGTAGTATTATTGGTTTAAAAATTTAACAGAACAAGTATTTTTTTGTAGATTTAAATTTTTTTTATCCAAAAAATCCTTATTAGTGTTCAGAGCGTTTTCATTGGTTCAAAACGTTTCCATACAAAAATATAGGGTGTTTTTTTAAAACGGTTAGTCGTATAAAAAAAGACCAGAAACAAAAAAGTCTTAGAATAACTTGTAAAATCCAAAATCATCATAAAATATAGTGTTCCGTAAGAAATTTGACCACCATATTGGAAATTGACGGCCATTTACAAATATTTTAACCATATATTTTTTAATTTCTCATAAAACAAGGAAAGGCTCCCTATTTAAAGTGTGTCAGATTTATAGTTTACAAGTTACCAATGGTGGCCCATTCAAAAAATACACCCTGTATACTTGATACTAAACTAGCTGAATAACGTGCTTCGCTACGGGGAATTTTTTGCATCACCTTACAAATGTAATATTTTTATCTCATTTTCTTTTATCTTTTATTTCACGAAAGTGAATTATTACATGTGTATTCAATTAGTTTGGAATTTATTGTCAATCGCCTTCGTCAGGATATGTGGGCTGAATAAATTAAATCAATTAAAAATACAGAGATCAGAGCGTCTTATTTTTCAACAGCTAAATCTGCAGACTGGTAAATCACAGTCTTAGCTGAATATTGCAGATTGCCCAGATAGCCTACGTCTTTATGCGAATGCATAGATCGGGAAGGAATTGATCAGCTTACGTTTTTAAATATTTTATTAAAATTAATAAGTGCCAAATTTCAACTCTCTAGCTTTAATTAAAGAATACCAATGAATATTTATTGTTTTTAGAAGTTGTTATCACATTTTCACCCCTAAGCAGCACATAACAAAATGTAAAACTGGTTTACTTTTTATATGTGTTTTTCAAGAAATAAATGCACAACATTTCAGCTTTCTGACTTTAAGGAAAGTATATTTATTGTTTTATGGGTTGTTTCAACCCTTAAAGGTCAAATATTTTAAAATCATTTCTTAGTGCACATCTCTAGCGCCTATGCGCAATACGCGTACCAAATTTCATGTTCCTATTCAATTAATATTTATAGTTTTAATGGTTGTTACTGCATTTCCACCCCTTAGCAGAACGTGACAAAATGTAAAACTGATTTATTTTTTTATATGTACCTTTTAAGAAATAAATGTACAAAATTTCAGCTTTCTAGCTTTATTACATATGTAAAACATTTTACCGTTCTAGTTGGTAGGGTTTTTGAGATCTATAAAAAACAATAATTATTGTTTTAAGTGTTGTTTAAAACCTTTAAGGGCAGATTTGTCGATATTTTAATAGCTATTCTGCTATTCGTTGCGGAGATAAATCCAACAAATCAAAGATTATAAAAAGTGGTTCAACCGTTCTTGAGTTATAAGTGGTGTAACTAACCCAACGTTGTTTTATATATATATAGATAGATAAAGTATGGCAGTACTCTTTATGGAAAATTTACTTACCCGCCTTTGTCAAGAAAACTAGGATAAATGTTACCTCGATGGCCAACCTTGTTTGACAGCTCAGGAAACGTTTCGTGAAAGTCGGTTTGGTTATTGTTTAGTTAAATCGCTATGTAGAAAGCTTTCCTCTCTATAAATACTACCCAAAGGGTGAAGTCAAAAGTAAGCACATTATATTACCTGAATAGCTTTCTTTGCTAGTTTCGGTATTAGGTTCTCCGGATACACCTGATGGACACTGAAGCTCGGCTGATCGACCAGCGCCTGGCGTCGGATCTCTTCCCAACGTTCCTCGCCGTACTTCTGTTTTATGTACTCCGACATGTTCTCCAGCAGCAGCCCGTACATTCTGGAACATGTAGAGTTCATTAAAATTGAGCAATTTGTTAGACTGCTGAAAGAATTTCACGGAGCTTCAAATTTGCTTATGAAGGACTGAACCGTAGTGGTATAATTCTTTGAATGGCTGTGTTAGTTTAAGGAATTAATTAACTCATTGTTTGCTTCCTTTTAGACAGAATGTTACGCAAGAAGGTGCATGTTTTAGTATGTCACTAGGTTTAGCGTATAGGTTAGAGAAGCAAGGAGGTGTTTAATTAAAGTAATAATTTTCTTGGTAAAGCTAATTATGCAAGATGTGAAAAGAACCACATTAGGCCTATAGCCTACATTACGACATACCAAGCGAGGGGTATTAAGTTAAATGAGTAGAACGATAAAAACAACACAAGTAAAATTGAGAAGGGGGAATAAGTCTATAATAATTCAAGCAAGCGGCTGAACCGCTGACGAGAGTTTCGCGGATTCCCAAACATTTAGTTTATACGTTTTAGGGTTTCAACCAACAGTTTGGGAAATCGGTCTACTTTCAAAGGAGCAGAATATGCTGCCTGTGTGTACGAAATATATTAGTTGAATTTGTTTGCATCTAAGTGTCCAGCTTCCTTCCTCTCGCAGCGGAAAATCTCGCTTTGCGAGTTTGTACCTTTACCTCGCAGCCTTTCGCAGGCAGCGTATAAACTCGGATCAGATGTCCCTAGAGTAAAATCCCCTCGTGGATTTTGACCAGGTACTTTTATGGTATTTTAAGTTGGGGGAACCGAGCGAGCTACAAGATCGTGTAAACAACAAAATGTGCAGCATAATATCCTACATTTATATTTTTTTAGACAAAACGCTAAAAAAGTTTCATTCTAGTACGGTACTAAAAATCTAAAAAATAGTTACTTCCTGACAAAAAACGTGTTTTCAGTAGTTGGATTTTTTGGCTAAGAACCCGCCTGAACCACTTAGACAAAAAAACTTGTGTACCGAATTTGGACCACTAATACGTGTGTAAAATGCGGTCACTAGAGTGCGAACACATATGTTATATAACATTTTGAATTACACTTCAAAACGTGTTCTGGGGACCATGATCGGTGCTCATTGACTACTTATCCTTAGGTCTCGCCATAAGGGTCACCTGCAATAGCTCATCTTTCCTATGGGAATTCGTTAAAAATGGAGTGGAAACGAGAAAGTGGTTCTTTAGGCCGGTAGTGATGAAGAAGGAGGTAATTACAGGAAGGGATCAAATGGAGTAACTTACACCGTAGACCGAACCATCGATGTATAAACACACTGGATCGCTTGCTGCGTGTATTTAATACGGTCCGGCCGTCCGGCCAGCCTAGCCGCTTCCCCCACCACTGGTGGGACAGCAACAACACGTGAAGCATTCAAAGCTAATGCAACGTCCACAAATGTTTTAATTTATTTTGCTCAGCTTCAACAACGGCACCAAACATTATTTGTAAAATAATAATTTTAATTTCTAAACAATATTTAATTGTTATACAGTATGTAACACTTATTTTTGTAGTAAACTAGTGGACCCAGCAATGCTTCGCTATTGCTTGATTTAAATTAAAGGTTATTAAAGTTATTCCATTGTATTACATCGACTTAAGTGATCGAATTATTGAAAAATGGTTTTTATGCCACAAGAATATACTACACAAATTTAGATCTATAGTTTGTAAACCTTTATAGATAATACAGTAAACCTTTTGTTTGTTTTTACCTAATCTAAAAAAACTGATAGTTGTGATGAATTGTAAAAAAACCTGATTCTAAATTAGCCCAATTGGTTGGAAATAAACGTGTTTTGGTTCATTGTAGGCCTAACCTAAAATTATGTTCAGTTTTTTATCAAATCAGTTGTTTTATATATAATATGTAACAACCAATGTTTGAATTGAATTAAAATATAGTACCGTAAGCATTTTTAGTTGATTTTTTTTTATTTACTTTAAGTTGGTCAATCTAAGGCTAACAACAGACGAGACACCGGTGTACGGGACACTCGTGTACGGGCAGTGTACGGGACACTAAATGTACTATCAATTAAATGTGTGTCAACAGATGAGACACTGAGTAGCGCGCTACCAGATTCTGTGGCTCTACGGTGTCTCTCCCCGCGAGAAGCTGGCAGTGTCCCGTACACCGGTGTCTCGTCTGTTGTTAGGCTAACCTATAAAGCTGTTGGTTTTGAAAAAATAATAAACTGATTACAAATTTGCTAGTAAAGTTGCTATGGTAGCCTAATGAATGTAAACAAACATGTGTTACTAAGCATTTTATACGAACAGCTGATTTTGTGCGCTATGGTCTTGAGTCCATACAAAAGAGGCTGTTTAGTTTTTTCTAAATTTGAAACTTTTTCTGAAAACTTTTCAAATTTTTCTTTATATGAAAATCTAGTTCGGACTATTATGAACATTTTAAAACAAAAAAAAAAAAAAAATAGCCAAATTGGTCCAGCCGTTCTCAAGTGATGCGCTTACAAAGGAACAGCAATTCATTTTTATTATATAGATTAACAGTTTGTGTTTAAACTATTATTATTGTTGTTGGATGAGGATAAGGAAAAGTTTAGGGAAAAATAAACTGAACCAAAACCATAATGAAAAACATGATCTATATTAGCATTTTAAACTGCACTTTATTTTCATAAAAGTAGGGGGGATACCTATACATTACACTTTAAACATTGTTAAATAAAACAAGTTTAGTAAGTTTTTGACGCACTCCAAGCTTTGTAAATGTAGCTCGCGATCATTTGAAATGTTACAAAATTCCGTTAATATGTATAATAATTTTAATTTACTACAAGGGACTCGGCCCCTGATCGCTTCGCTCGCCAAACCCTGCGGTGACATATGGTGATGCCAATGCAAACTACAAAATATCTAATTATGTTCATAATTTTAAGATTTTTTCCATTTTTCATTTTTAACCCCTTAAAAAAAATAAAAATGGCGGCCGGACCGGTTCTCTCAGTGTAAGCTTTTTTCCAAAGCCAGTTTGTGGCTTAACTGTAAGTCGAATTTAAAAACTAATATTTTGCGGGTAGCAAATTAGATTTTCAATAAAATTGTATTCTTGATTTTTTCCGTATCTCAAACGGTATGCTCACAAAATGACCGTAAACTTCAAATTTGTAAAAAAATCGTCCAACTTTTTGTATTTCAACCATTTATTCAACACGTTTATTCTAAAACCAATTCAAAAGTGTTCCATAGTTTTTTTGTAGATACAAGTTCAAAGAATTCCTATATTATGCCAGTTTTGCCCGTAAAAAATGATTGAAGTAAAATTAACAAAGTTATTAGCTCAAGAAATAAGCATGTTTAGTAACGAAAGGAAAAAGTTCAACTTTAGGCCTACATAAAAAGTAGTAAACATTTTTTGTAATTTTTTTCATAAATGTAAAAAAGTTTCGTAATTTAGTTCTAAAATAGAACTGTATAAAAATATTGATCAATTTCAAATTTCTTATTTTGAAAACACCAGTTTTTATGTTCCTACTACAAGGCTGCTAACAAAACTAGGCTTGTTTTGAATAGTAATTTAGGAATACTATATCCTCTGCCCAAAAATGACATATTATTATAAAAAAGTGTAGAGGATAAAT
>JAGFPH010005967.1:8727-23365 GCA_018207615.1 Philaenus spumarius
TTGGCAATGAAAGCAAAGATAAGAAATGTTCTCAAATTATATTTAAAGAAACTTAATTTACAGCAAAGCCCACTGAAAACAATTGAACATATTATATTTTGCAATCGCAACCGCCGTTGCTTTGGGTATGACCGCCGCTACCAAAGTATTCGTGAATAGATGTTCAATGAGTACTGTAGTGAAATACATTTATTAATATAGTTATTCTAGTTCCCTGATGTACAATTCAAAAAATAATTGGGTATCACTTAGTTGGACAAAAATTATTAGAAGTATATAGTTACACCTAACCCCAAGTTATAAATTTTACTGGCCGTGATAAATAAGAATAAAGAATATGCTTATAAGCAAATACTAGTAGGGAAAAGCATAAGATTTCTAGCATTTGCATTAGGAATGAGGGTATGCTCGAAAGATTTGGAAAAATGAAGAATACGATTATAACTTAATAATATTAAATAAAGTTGTCTATCATGAGTTAAGTGTAAGAGAGTACTTTTATGGTCCTAATTTCATCCGAAATAAAGACTCTTCTAATCTATCATCTGCTTTAAGATAATATTATTCTTGAAGGTACTAGATAGGTTCAATCATAATTAGAATATTTTTTTAAACACATACTTGTAAAGAAAGCATAATGTTGTCTAGCATCTGCTTTAAGATAATATTATGCTTGGAGGTACTAGCTATGATTAATCATAATTAGAATATGTTTGTAAGCAAATACTTGTAAGAAAAGCATAATGTTGTCTAGCATCTGCTTTAAGAATGAGGGTATGCTCGAAAGATGTGGACAAATTAAGAATATGATTAAAACTGAATACTATTAAGTAAAGTTGTCTATCATGGGTTAAGTGTAAGAGAGTACCTTGATGGCAAGGTTGTTAGAGAATAAGGTTGACGCATTAGACCGTTTTCGTGGTTCAAACCATCCAAGTGCGGTGACGTCACGCAGTTACCGACCCTCCGATAGGTCGCACTAGCTCTGGCACTTAATAAGCAATGCTTGGCATCTGTTCTCACAGTACACATTGTATAATGTTTGTTGATGCTGTAATAATGTTGACAATTCATATCTGTGTTTGTAATATAGACAGCGAATATTTAGTTTGTACTATTATTTTGTCAATTTTCCTTTAATTTGTAAGTGATTACACTTCTCGAATATGGAATGAATACAGTATGAAAACTTCAGCTAAAATGAGACTTAATAACAGTGCTCACTAAAACAAATTATCTCTTATTTTGAATATAGCTAAAATACAAATTACCTCTTCTATAATGTAATTAAAGTCCCTAAAAGAATTATACTGCAACTTTACATTTACTTTACTCATGATGCCTGTCGACAAATTGAAGCGTTACAATGAATTTTAAAAAGCAATAACAGGCTCAATAAAAGCTACACATTGTTAAATTTTCTTCGGTTCATGGTTACCAAATTTAACAAACACTTCATATAAACCTAAATAACTAGTTTATACGATATTATAAAATGTTCTTTCCATTTTGTAAAAGTATTTTTAGTTATACACATGAATAACATAAATGTTATTATTATTTTTCTACTGAATCACTAATTATAACTGTGTAATTATCGACTTAAAAACCCTATTACCTAAAACTAAAATGTA
Source organism: Philaenus spumarius (assembly GCA_018207615.1). Classification (NCBI taxonomy): domain Eukaryota; kingdom Metazoa; phylum Arthropoda; class Insecta; order Hemiptera; family Aphrophoridae; genus Philaenus; species Philaenus spumarius. The sequence continues at coordinate 10,362 of JAGFPH010005967.1, forward strand.
AAAATATATGAGTTATGTATCAATTTTTTTTACTTTATTTAACCGCTTTCTAACTTCAGAATTAGCTATGCTCTGTCTTTTCTTGATTTTTTTCATACAAATTTTGAGGTTTAAGCCCTTTATTGTTCTCATTTTAATGTATGGTGTAATAACCTCCAATGGTTAGTCGTTACACTTTTGTGACACTGCCATTGCTAAGTCTTTCACTACATTTTGTCAATTCTTTAGTAAATTTTCTCACAAACTTGACTTATTCTTATCCATTGCTCTGACGGCTCCACCAGTCTACCCTTTGTAAAAACAGGAGTTGTAAGTAATTTAAATAGGTAATGTTTGTGTTTTTACTAACATGCCATTTTTACACCTGCAACACGTTACGGTGCTATAATGTGCGTGCAAATTATATCGATTTTAAAAGATTATAATAATATACACAATTTGTGAGTTTAAACTTTTTGTTCTATTTAAAATCGCACATTCCCTACTATTATCTATATAAATAAAATAAAGTTTTTTCTGTACATTGCTTAGAATCATAAATGTTTTGGTTATTGTTTCGTTTCATACAACAGGAAAGCCGAAACGAGTCTTATCTCAATTTCTGTCTGTCTGTATGTCTTGTGGCGCTCAAGATGGTATTTTACCATACGATGAAGAAGATGGTATTTGTCTTCTTTGGGAAAACGAGAAAACGGATTATGATGAATCTATGTTTTTTTTTATTCTCTAAAAGCTATAGAATATTTTTATCTACTTGAAACTGGTCTATGTCCTTTGGAAATAAAATAACGAACACTCAAAAACACAGTTTTGTGCTGTATTAGACACAATTTGTTTCAAGATGTCTTACATAACTTTTTTACATAACCATTATTACAGGAAAATCGTCTCTGAGCGTGTGTTTTGGTACATGTCTGTTAAAGAATTATGCAAAACTATGCAATTTATTGTAATGATTATTTATTTATGCTTTTGCACTAAGTAATAATAAAATGTAGTATTCAATCTTACCCGTGACAAATGTCGAATCCACGAGATTTCGTTTTCTGAAGTAAACGTATTTTTATACGTATGCTCTCCTAGTAATGGATATTTGCTTACCCTAAATACTTCTTTGCTACCCATCCAGCAAGATAGTTTTGAGCTCCTTCTACGATGTCTGGCAGTTCAACAGATTCGTTTTCATCTTCAATACTGCTTAAATCTACTCTCTCTTCATTTACACTGTTTTCATAAGCATTGCTTATGTCCAGCTTGTCTATTACACTTGCCGATATGAACACACTGTCAGGCAAATCTTTGGTATTCATACGCCATCGACCTTTGTTTTGATGTGGCTATTATTGCAGACAGCAACAGTACACCGTTTAACCGGTATTTCTTTAAAATAAAACAAACTAATTGTTACATACCGTGTGAAGTTAACAACGACGTCACAACTACTGAGACACTATTAAAACTAAGTTCCGATACACTTGTAAAAGCTGATCAATACAAAACACTATGAACCAAAACACAACCTTATGGTACGAGTGATTCTACTGAAATACTAAAATGGCTGGCTGCAGAGCAAGAAGCAGGTGGCTGTGCAAGGTCACTTGCGTGACGTCAAAGCTAGCAGGCATTGTGAACTGCTGGGCGAGGCGGGAATGCGTCAACCTATGTACTCTAACAACCTTGCCTTGATGGTCCTAATTTCGTCCGAAATAAAGACTCTTCTAATCTATCGTCTGCTTTAAGATAATATTATGCTTGGAGGTAATAGCTATGATTAATCATAATTAGAATATGTTTTTAAACAAATACTAGTAAGGAAAGTATAAGGTTGTCTAGCATCTGCTTTAAGAAAAGGTTATACTTGGAGCAAGTCAGCCCTAAGCAACGGCATATGACTCATACCAGAAAAGCAGGGAGTGAAAACACATCCATGGTTCAATGTTTGTCTGTGAAGAGAAGATAGTATGAATTTTTCAAGCTATGTTTTTGACTAAGTTATTAGCGAATTTCCATAGGAAAGATGCGCTATTGCAGTGACCCCTATGGTGAGATCTAAGGTCGGGAGTAGTAAATGAGCACCGATCATTGTCCCCAGAACACGTTTAAAGGTGTAATTAAAAATTGTAAACATGAAAAAGTTCCGTAACAGCTTCGTAATTTTAAACCTGTTATTTACAAATTTGATACACACGTTGGTTGTCTAAGTCGCATTAACGAGTTCGTTAGCCAAAAATCTAACAACCGACGTCTTTTGACTAGAAAATACTTTTTTTTAGATTTTTCGTACTAAAATGAAATTTTGATGTTTTATCTAAAAAATAAAATAAATGTAGGATATTATTCTGCATATTTTGTTTTTTACACGACCTTGTAGCTCGCTTGTTTCCCCCAAAATCGATCAAAACGTAAAATACCATAAAAGTACCCGGTTCAAATCCATGTGGGAGATTTTTCCGTGGGGGCATCTTCTGATCCAAGGCCGACGGTTGTACGCTGCGATCAAAGCGAAGCAGTCCATAACCCGAGGCTGCACGCTGGAAGCGCAAACTCCCAAAGTTTTTCCGCTGCGAGCGGAAGGAAGCAGCGCGTGAGTTGAAGCTGGAGGTTAGGTTCAAACACATTCTATTGATATATTTCCTACACATAGGCAGCTATTCAGCGCCTTCGTGGGTAGACTAATTCACCAAATATTTGGTTGAAACCCAGAAACGTATAAATTTAACTGTGGAAATTCGCTAAACTTACGTCAGCGGTTCAGCTGTGTGATCGAACTATTTTATAACTAACTTTAGTTAATGTCAGTTACCTTGAGTTGATTATAATTATTAAATACAAATTTCACGTTAAATGTTATAAACTAATGCTTTTATACGTATTACAATATGGACAGTACATGAGGTTTAAAATGATAATACTATCATTTCATATCTTCCAAGTATATATATAAAAGCCAAATCCACTGACTCACTGATCACGATTTCTCAAAAACTACTGAACGGATCGGAACGAAATTTAGTATGTAGCTTCCTCTAAGATCATAGGTGCTCACGAAGAAAGGTTGCAAAAAAATTCAAAATTTTAGGGGGGGGGGGGTGGGGGGGAAAAATTAATAAATCACGATTTCTCCAAAACCAAAGAACGGATTGGAATGAAATTTGGTATGTAGCTTCCTCTAGGGCCGTAGGTGCTCTCTAAGAAAGGTTTTCAAAAAATTCTAAATCTTAGAGGGGGTTTGGTGGGTAAAAGTTATTAAATCACGATTTCTCCAAAACCAAAGAACGGATTGGAACGAAATTTTGTATGTAGCTTCCTCTAAGGGCATTGGTGTTCTCTAAGAAAGGGTTCCAAAAAATTCGAAATTTCAGAGGGGGTTTGGGGGGTAAAAGTTATTAAATCATGATTTCTCCAAAACCAAAGAACGGATTGGAATGAAATTTGGTATGCAGCTTCCTCTAGGGCCGTAGGTGCTCTCTAAGAAAGGTTTTCAAAAAATTCGTAATCTTAGGGGGGGTTTGGTGGGTCAAAGTTACTAAATCACGATTTCTCTAAAACTACTGAACGGATTGGAATAAAATTTGGTATGTAGCTTATTCTAGGGCCGTAAGTGCTCTCTAAGAAAGGGTTTTAAAAAATCGAAATTTTAGAGGGGGTTTGGGGGGTAAAAGTTATTAAATCACGATTTCTCTAAAACCAATGAACGGATTGGAATGAAATTTGGTATGTAGCTTCCTCTAGAGCCCTAGGTGCTCGCTAAGAAATGGTTTAAAAAATTCGAAATTTTAGGGAGGTTTGGGGGTCAAATTTACTAAAAATCCTTATAAGAAATAAATAGTGTAATTTATATTTATTGATATACTACATTTTTGTTAATATACATTTAACTTTGATTTGTTTATCCGTGTAAATCGGATCGGGCAAGCTAGTAGAACATAAACTTCCCTACCCTACTTGTGCAGACAATATATAATACAGCGAAATACAATACTGTGTTTGTTATTAAACTGACAGTTCCAAGGCTTGTATTACTGGTTGTAACGGCAAGTCACATCTACTGCATTAAATAACATTCACTTGTAATTTATTTGACAGAAATCATGCAACTAAAATTATTTATTAAACATTGAATTAGGAAAATCTATAGTATAATAATTATTTAGAATGAGAAATGTTATGCATTTTTTATTACAATTTTACTAAAGACCATCCTGTTAAATTTTGATGAATATGTTAATGACGATTCAGCGATACCTTTTTAGTAAGGTAAAATTGCCTTTGTTTTGACCTTTATTTTGAAACTTGGTGAGTCGTCTGTAGGTTATGCTAGAAGAATAAGTTTGCGATTATTGTTTGTATAAATTGGATAAAAATTAGGTTAAGCTTAATATTTTTAGTGAATATCTGTAGAATAGGTGAGTTGTAGCAGTGAGTCGTATGGTGATTATAAAGTATTTCTTTTGAAAGTTTCACTTAATAAATATAAAAATACCAGCTTCATTTAACTTACATTACTTTTGAATTATCAGGGTTTTTTCTTGAGCTTATTATACACCTTTTATTTTTTTTATAGAATTCTCGAAAATGATCGCATAAACTCTACAATGACCCATAAATAAGAGATTGCTTAACTCTATAGTAAAGGTTGGTAGGGTATTTGGTTTAATGAGGAAAGAAGAAAAAGTAATTTGCATAACGTAATTGTGTAATTTTAGCTGCACGGTGACGTTATTAAACATGTGCAATCGTCTAGAAGAGGGGAAATAATGTGTTCTTAAAAACAGCTTTATTTTTCTTCTTTAACGAACTAAAGATTGTAGATGTTTAAGTTTTGATAGCGAAGCAGAAAATAATGTTTCACGATTGGAGAAATCTAATCAACATAAAATCCGTGTAAGTAGGCCTACTATCATAGATCATGAATAATAAAATAGATCATGTATGTATACGGCGGCTGTGTGGCGAAAAAAAGGTTGTCGGGAAAATATTGCTTGATCGCGCCGCGTGGTAGCGCTAGGGAGAAATCATTGGTAGCATACGCACAGCTTCCTTCATTTCCCCCATAGATCGCGCCACTATTGTGGAACACCAGTGGATTGAAATAGTGCATTGGATCGGAGTTCTATTGGGTTATCCAAATACAATGGTACTATGTCTACCTTATTAGATTTCACTGTATATTTAGATATACTTTGTAAAATGGGAAACAATTGTTTCTTTATTACAATTCAACTCAACCGGTAAACAATAGAGGTTGCCAATTTACCCAACATGTTAAGTTTCATCATGCTTTTTAGCGAATTTCGAGAGGAAAGATGAGATATTTCAGTGACTCTTGAGTGAGACTTAAAGTCCGGATTGGTCACTGAGAAGCACCGATCATGATCCCAAGAACACGTTTCGGGATATTATGCAAGATATATAATAGGGCTATACATATGAATATATATATATATATATATTTATCTTTGAAGTTAGGGCAAAAGGGCTTAAGTCAGAAATTGTTAACGAATTGTTATTGTACGAATAAAATATATATTGTTTGTGATTTCAATGGTTACGCGGCCAAACATCAATGGTATATAAAAAAACAAATTTTCGTGGTTTTCACTCATCAAAGACTCATCACGAAATCTCAAAAACTACCGAACGGATTGCAATGAAATTTTGTATGTAGCTTCCTCTAAGGCCGTGGGTGCTCGCTAAGAAAGGTTTTAAAAAAAATCGAAATTTTAGAGGGAGTTTGGGGGGTCAAAGTTACTAAAAATAACCACCGAACGGATTGGAATGAAATTTGATACCTAGCTTCCTCTAGGGCTCTAGGTGCTCGCTAAGAAAGGTTTCTTAAAAATTCGAAATTTTAGGGGAGTTTGGGGGGTTTAAAGTTACTAAAAATCTCCATAAAAAATACATAGTGTAATATATTTATTAATATATTTTGTTTGTACTATACATTTAACTTTGATTTGTCTATCCGCGCAAAGCCGGATCGGGCCAGTTAGTAATTTTATAACAATTATGCAAAACATCCCAAGCCGGAGACCGGGTAACTAGTCATATCCCGCCAGCTTGGAAGCGAGCCAACCACCGTTTGCTTTACTTCCGCTCTCCTACCCTCAAACCACAGATATGAAAAGTTACCTGGTCTAGCCGAGATTCGAACCCAGTATCTTCTGATCAGCCACTCGGCTATCATGGCTTGTCAATAAGAACTGAGAACAAAACAGCACTTTAGTTACGTGCTACCATATTGCCTATCTCGCCCCTTCTCTTAAATTATAATATATACTTCAATGCAAGCCATGAGTTTGTCAAAACTTTGAGTGCTTCTCCTGTATCGAACGATTTCTGACTTAAGCCTTTTGCCCAAACTTAAAAGATATGCGTTCATGTGTTCTCACTCTATCTGCAGCATTTTATGTCCGATTACGCCAGATTTGGTACACGCTTTGGTTGTCTCGTTCGTTGGTGCACACAAGTCGTAAAAAATCCAACAACCGGAAGAACGTTTCATAACAGAAACTAATTGTTTTAGTTGTTTCGTACTGACATGGAACTTTTTTGATTTTAGTAGCTAAAAAAATAAACGTAAAAGATTATTCTGGACGTTTGTTATTTACACTACCTGGTTCCCCCAAAATCGAACAAAAAGTAAAATACCGTTTAACTCGAGTACCCAGTTCAAATCCACTAGGGGGATTTTATAGTGTTGTTACAAAACATTTTCCGAGAGCCCCCACAATCTCCACCTCCCGGAGCTTCGCACTGTAAAAATTACGAATGCACTCCTGATTCTACCTATTTTAAAATGAGAGCTCTGTTGCTTGTTACAACTTCCTGAATAAGACACAGATTAACTTTACTAAAGTTATATCAACTGTCAAGCAGGTTTAGAGTTAAATGAAGAGTAAAGTAGGTTTAACCGTCTCACTGCCCTACTTTATCTCGGCTTGTACAATGTTACCAAGTCGCAGCGTAATCTGAAAAGTTTTATAATAAAATTAGTTTTTAAAAGTATTCAGTTTTGTACAACTTTTATAGAGTGTACATAATTGTAAAAGTAATGGTTGTTTCGTAACTTAGTGTTGTTTAAGTAACACACAAATTATGATAGTTTTTGGTCATTTAAGTTCAATAAATACCAAAAGAGTTTCAAAGAAAATTAATTGTGTTTATCGAGAATAGAATATTTTTATGAATAACAGGTACTTTAAAACATTAAAGAATAGTTTTTTAATTAATGTTATGTACGTGGTGTACCAAGTAGTCCAGAGTCTATCTTTGCTACCGCTGGTAAATTGTTTATCATTAGATTTATTTTGACAAACTTACCCAAAAACAGTCACTCACAACATAAATTATGATGAAAAAGTAAACGTGTGCGGTCGTGGGACGAAGTTCATCATGGCTTTTCTTCAATCCTTTTACCAGCCTTGACGGCAACATACAAAAATTTTAGATTAGGCCTAGATTTAAAATTACTTTTTGGGTCAAACCTAAAATTATTATAAGTAAGTTGCCATTAAGGCAGGTAAAATAAATTAAATATACACACAATAATTTTAGGTTAGGCCTAGACTGATGAACCGACATTTTATGTTTATTGAATGTATTTTAGCGCTTGACGATATTATCTGAACTACGCCGGACGGAATCGATCATCTCTTAATTTAAATTAATAATCCAAAACGCATGTTTCTTGAATGTATTTACATTCGTTGCCATAGCAACCAATTTGATAACGGTTTTTCGTTACTAGTATATTTTATTTGTCATTGCCGTAGCAACCAATTCATATTTTTTCGTTACGCGTTACATTTATATTTGTTAACTCCTACCGCAAACCGCGTTAAGGAACTTCGTTCCAAAAATTTTTTAAATATTTTTATAAATTGTAAAAATTAGTATTTTGCTACGGAATATTTTGTTTTAGGAGCAGGCCATTTAAAAATAAAAGGTCTATTTAAATTTCCGCAAAAATGTATCGTTTTATAGATTTAAATTATTTTAGGTCTGAAAAAAACCAAAGTGACCATTTTCAACGACCAAACACCGCATCAAAATTTGCAATTTAGAATGTTGCCAAAGTGACTGTCACTGCAATAACTCATAAATCCTATGGAAACTAGCAAACAATGCCACGCAACTCATAATGAAAATCGCGTGAAAGATGTTCACACTCTGCAAAATTGCCACAATTTCAAGGAACTACGGACGAGCAGCTCGCGAACGACGCGCAACCGGGAGGCTATTGCGAGACGCAAGTGTATACGTACCTCAATATATGATACTAGTAAATTAATTAATTTTTTCAAGTTTATAAAATAAAAACCACATTATGTATTCTGCCAACTGTACAGTAATTGTATTAATTATTAACTGAACAATAATATTGTCTACAGTGTCATATCCTCCGGTCATATAAATGTAATTAATTTTGATATTTAATAACTCTGTATGAATAATCCTTTCGTTACTTTATTAAGCCTAATTAAAATAAAACATTATTTCGACCAATAATGTTAATTAAAATTTGTGCTCGTATTATTTCCTAAGTAAAAACGTCCCATTTGTAAACAAAATAAGAAATGAAAGTTACTAAACAGGATTTACTGAATGCGTTTTAGATGAATTTGCAGATGTTTGTGTGCTTTTTTCTTGACAATTACATTCTTACAACAACAACGACTACGCTCGCACCTTTGTAAGGGATATTTTTGAAAGAAAGACCTATATTTATTTCTAATAGGCACAACACAATAACAATCATCTTTATATTTATAAATACAAAATTAAAAAAAGCTTAACTTACGAAACTAAAAAAGTAAAATGGTTTTACTCTCGGCCTAAAAGTTTTACTTAAAAATTAATACACCCTTTTAAAACAATTCACGACTAGGGCCCATTAACAAAAGTTTTCAAAAATTTAAAAATACAGAATTTAGGGTAAATTAAAAATTGAATTTCAATGGACTCAAAAGAATTTCAAACTTTGCTTATATCCTTAAAAATTTCAAAATGGAACAAAAACTCGTTTTTACGTTTTGTATGTCCGTTTTTTTTTTTAAATATAAGCTCGTGGAATAAATAAGTAAATTCTCATTAGTGGTTAGGTTAGGTTAGAAAAATAAATTATACAAATATTCATTACCGAAACAGAAATTTATCTCCTAAAATTTCAAAAATCTATGAAAACGTAAGACTAGAATATTATTTGGCGTAAACAATTATTTCAAAGAGTATTAATTTCGCGCTAACTTGCACGACTGTTTTTTAGTCCATGGCCTATCTTCGCTCCCTCAAGCTAAGTGTTTTTTGCAATCTTTACGCAAAAAGAGTTTCTTATAACACATCCTCATGTTACCAAGCGGTAACCCGTGATCAAACAAATTTAAATATTTTGTTTAATAAATTGTAAAATTTTTCGCGAGGAATAATTTTATTTCAGTCGTTTGGGCCATTTTAAACAAAAAAGGTTTCTTGCAAATTTTCTCTGCAATATTTATGGTGTGAAAAATGCAAAATCTACCTCTTTCAACGCTCAAAATCAATACCAAACAAGATGAAAAGATGAAACACTTTTACGAGACTTCGGCTCGTGTTTTTTTTCAATACTCAAAAATGTGACGTTTTTGTCACGCTAGAAAGCTCAAAAAATGTTCAACTCTCCACAATAAAATTATGAAGATTTTGGCATCACCAGAAGTTTTCTACGACGTGTATATATCGTGTCCACAGACAGACAGACACACATACAGACATACGGACACAAAATTTTTATTGCTTCAGAGACCTCAAAAACGCCGAGAAAAGTCATCAAAAATAGTGGTAACATTTTTAGAATTTTCACAAGATTTCAATACTTTGGCATTTTAGTGCCAGCTGAAGTAAAATAGCAATATTGGTTATCCCGAAGAGTTGACGGGAAACAAATTTTTGAAGTGTAGGAAAGCTCCAATTTAAATTTGATTTCCAGATAAATTGAGGATTTTAAAGTATTAGGAATTATATTAGACGTGTTTGTGATATTGTCGGGGATTGAAGGTTTTTTTGGATTTTGTAAATAGGTTAAAATTTCGCCTAAGTTGAATAATTTTACGAAGGTTAGATTTTGCATATAATTTTACATCTTTTAAATAATAGAGATGATTAGTTTTCTAAAAAACATCTTTTATAGTTTAAATAAGATTGTAAAATATACGTGGACGGTAAGATCAAAAGTTAATTTCAATTAAAATTTAGTAGTTATAGGCTATGTACAACAAAATCAGACAACTCCCCTCTCGGCTTGCATGTGAAAGTGATTAATAGCGGAATAGCAGCAGAAGCGAGGTATACACTGCGGGGTGGGTCCGGCAAGCGGTAAATTAGCCAAGTGTCTCCTGTTAATGGGGTTTAACCGTTTGTTGAGGATTAATACATTATATGCTACAAATTCATAGCTTTTGCTTTGAAATGAATGGGCAGAGTGTGAACAAAACTGGATGACCAGTTTAAATAATTGCTATTTGAACTGAAACAGAAATAATTGTTTTTTTTTTAAATCTCAAAATGTAAAAAAGGTCAAGCAAATTATTTATTAGAAACACGTAAAATGATATTTGGTTTAATAATGAGCACTTTTTTTTTAAAGTTTAGGTTATGTACAAGAAATTTATTTTCGCTGTTACTAGTTTGAGGCATTTTATTTCAAAAAACTACAGTTCACGTGACGAGTTCAAGACTTGTATCGTTATCTGGAACCGAGTATTCGATTAACAGAATCTGCGATAGAGGGCCGATTGATCTAGACGCTCTTGGCGAGGAGTTCATTTCAACCTAGAGAGAGGTGTTCCAAAGTGCGGTGTAATTTATATATTAAAATATGTGTTAATATTTAATAGGTTCACCTCCCCTCAGTGCCGGATTTAGGGTACTTGCGGCCCTTCCATATTAACCCGAGCGGCCACCGCCCCGGTCGCCTCTTAGGTGGAAAATTGAAATGTAAAGGTTTCATTATGACAAATGTATGTCCCTCAGGATCCGCTCAATAGAACATGTGTTCAATACCACTCGAGAATCTCAGTAAGCGGATGAAAAGACTGACCGAATTAATTCTATTGCTTTAGTAAACTCTCGCGCGCACTTTTCCTGCACAGCCATGCCCTGCAAAAACCAAAATCTGATTGTTCCCATGTACGTCAATGTAGTAGCGCCCACTTGTTCTGCAACAGCAGCAACCAGCATGCTGGAAGCGGAAGGTCGTAGGAGAACTTGATGGGCTGTGCCGGTCAAGTGCGCGCCCAGCAGATAGAAGGCGTTCGGGTCACTTCATCGACTCTCGGCAAAGTTCGGCTCAGTAGACGACAGTCAGTAAACAGGGCCAGGTGCGTTTTCAGTCACAATAAACGTACTATTTGGTGGGGAGATGCGCGCGCAGACCGCAAACAAACTGATAGTGCTGGTTAGTGCTAGACAAGTGGGCGGAGGTCTGCTGGTTTGCCGATTGATGCAAGTTGGTGTAGGGCTGTGCTGTGCATGATCAGAGCGCGCGATGCTTAAGACGTTCGAGCACGACTAGAATATCGCCTGTAAGCAACTTATCCACTAATGACTGTCTTAATTTTTAATGGTGCTATGTTGATACAGCAATTTAATTTCCCTGATAATCCCGATACGTATATCATGGGAGCGGTTTAGCTTGGCACAATATACCGATCAATACAACTGTACAGAAAACTACTTAAAATTAGCCAAAAGTAAGATAATAATAATAATGGCCTTCAGTAATAAAAATAGTCTAACATCATTGATTCATCGGCCACATACAAACTGCCCCGCTTTTTTTGGGTCATTTCAAACATACAAACTGCCCTCTTTTCTACCTGACACAGGTACGGGATATTTCCCTCCGAATTCCCTCATACCAATAAATAGTTTGAACCAAGTTGAAACAGCCAGTATATTCGTGTATTTATTTATCTGTTATTCTTATCTAATAGAAACCGTTGCGTGCTTACTAGCACTTATCTAATAATAACCGTTGCGTGCTTACACGCACTTATCTAATAGTAACCGTTGCGTGCTTACGCGCACTTATCTAATAATAACCGTTGCGTGCTTACACGCACTTATTTAATAGTAACCGTTGCGTGCTTACACGCACTTATTTAATAGTTACCGTTGCGTGCTTACACGCATTTATCTAATAGGAACCGTTGCGTGCTTACTAGCACTTATCTAATAATAACCGTTGCGTGCTTACACGCACTTATCTAATAGTAACCGTTGCGTGCTTAGACGCACTTATCTAATAATAACCGTTGCGTGCTTACACGCACTTGTCTAATAGTAACCGTTGCGTGCTTACGCGCACTTATCTAATAGTAACCGTTGCGTGTTTACGATTACAAAACTTCATAATTTCGTGAAAGTTAGTTTTGTTTTATGTTGTATTTTGTACATACATCCCGAATACTGACTAACATTAATCTTTAATAATACATTATTAATTTTATTATAATGAGACAAATCCTAATAAACTTTGGCCTAAGGATTATCTTATTTATCCCACAATAAATGTTACATGTGGATGCTATGTGTTATCTGTTGTTATTCCTTTTATGAGACATACATGCCCCAGTGGTACTGTACTGAAAACATATATATTTCAGTGAAAAAATAACCTTCTAAATCCATACCATAGCTTAAAACCAATAAAGTATATTTTAAGTTTAATACAACCTAAAAGCATCCGTTTAGAAATAGTTAATTGTCTTAACTATCCAAACCATTTTACTACAAAATGTATTTTTCAATTTAAAACTGTATATAAAATATATCGTAAAAGTTGTGAACTGGAAGACTAAAAAAAAACGCCCGAAAAAAGAAAACTTTTCTTGCAACACACTCCATGACCGTTCGCAACCAAAATACTGTTCAAAGTGACGGTTACTATTAAATAAGTGCGTGTAAGTTCGCAACGGTTACTATTAAATAAGTGCGTGTAAGTACGCAACGGTTACTATTAGATA
>JAGFPH010005967.1:47748-62445 GCA_018207615.1 Philaenus spumarius
GGCGCCATCTATTAACAATCTGTTTAACTAACATGTCAGCTGTTGCTAATAGTTAGACAGTTCATATATTACGGTTTCTAATGACAGGCGCCATCTATTAACAATATGTTTAGTTTAACTAACATGTCAGCTGTTGCTGTTAGTTAGATAGTTCATATATTACGGTTTCTAATGAAAGGCGCCATCTTTTAACTATCTGTTTAACAAATATGACAGCTGTTATTTAAATGTTTTACATTCTATATGCAAGTGCAATCTGCCACCCAAGTCAATCAAATTAAACCAACGTAAAGCGTTATAAATCGTTATAACCAGTTGTCAAATTAAACCAACGCAAATAAATAAACGTAATTTACTTAATTAAATCAGGTAATTAGGCCTACTAACATATGAAATATTCGCACGGGTGATCTAGCTCTTCTTCATTGAGCGTCTATGACCCCTACGAATATATCTTCAATGTTCGTATTTTTATCTTTCGTTTTAGTTTTTGTCGATTCTACCTCTGTCAGTAATTCAGCCGGGGCATTAGATTATACACAGCATAGTTAAAAACGAGTGTACATAATGATGTTAATAACTGCTTGTTAATTGTTATTACAACCAAGCACCACGAATTGTATTCTTAGTATAACTTAAAAATATCTGTATAAACATTGTCTACCCTTCTCTGCTGTTCTTGTAATCTGATATAAAGAGTTACTTGTTAATAAAAATGGAAAACTATTTTTTATGTTTTTAGTAAGTTCGCTTGTTTCTAATAGTACGTACATGATTAGGACGTGAACATCGACTGACAGTGTAAATGCTGATGGAAGGGCTAACAACAACCCTTCAACTCTGCTGTTTGTAAAACCACAAACCCGAGAGGGAAACTTGGGCGATTATAAAGTTCCCAGTGAACCGCAGAGTCGGAGTTATTGACGCTGCAAATATTCCCATAAAATTCCAAGCGCATCCAGACATTGTGAACAGAACCAAAGTACAGTCATACAGAAAAGAAAATTGAAACAATTATTATTGTGTTTAGTAAATGATGGTTAATAAACAAAGTACAGTCATACAGAAAAGCAAATTGAAACAATTATGATATTGCGTTTAGTAAATGATGGTTAATAAACAAAATAAAGTCATACAGAAAAGCAAATTGAAACAATTATGACATTGTGTTTAGTAAATGATGGTTAATAAACAAAGTACAGTCATAAAGAAAAGCAAATTGAAACAATTATGATATTGTGTTTAGTAAATGATGGTTAATAAACAAAGTACAGCCATACAGAAAAGTAAATTGAAACAATTATGATATAGTGTTTAGTAAATGATGGTTAATAAACAAAGTACAGTCATACAGAAAAGCAAATTGAAACAATTATGATATTGTGTTTAGTAAATGATGGTTAATAAACAAAGTACAGTCATACAGAAAAGCAACTTAAAACAATTATGATATTGTGTTTAGTAAATTACGGTTAATAAACTGGTTACATTAGAACAATACTGCGTTCAGAATGTAATAAATTATGTGTAGAGATATCAGAACAACACAATCCGTGAACAACAAGTCGGGTAGTTTGGATTTTGTGGTATTTGCATGTATAGGGGGAGCTATTAAACATTCCTGAAAAATCTACAATATATTTTACTTGTTCTAATTTATAGAACTTTTAATAAGAAGGAGTGGCTTGCCAAAAAAGTTCATTTGGTCCTTTTTTAAAGTACGGTAAATTTTCCATAATTTAAAATAAAAATCCTCTTTCTTCGGATAACACTTTTTGAGCTACAGCCGTTAAAATTTTTAACAAAATTTCAAAATATTAAAAAATTGTTTCCAGTTCTTATTTGCGAATTTTCATTGCAAAGCAATGGACTTTCAGCAAGGTTGAACAGGATTAACTTTAAAGTAGAGACATCGACCAAATTTGGGTTTCTATCTTGAATTTCTTCTGAGTTACAGCTGTTTGAATCTCGGGTCTCCCAAGAAATAGATAATCTGAAATGTAAAAATAAACTTTACTATAATAATTAAAACAGTAAAGTTCTTGGTACAAGGGTCGATTACATACAATGACATCAAAATGCAAGTGTATTTTGACCATTTTCAAACCTTAAAATCAATATTTTGCACAATCCTTTCTTAGTGTACTTTTTCATACTGGTGTAAAAGGAATCGTGACAATTTTAAAACTCTAATCAACATTTCAAACAAATTTTGATATTACCAACTAAAGGAAATAATATAATATGTAACACCAGATGTTAGTCTTAAATGATACAGTACGAATTTTGTTTGCTCTTATATAATCTAAGAAAAAACTGGTAGTTGTGAAGAATTCTAAATTTGCCAGATTAGTGAAAATAAACGTGTTTTGGTTCATTAAAGGACAAACATAAAATGATGTTAAGTTTTTATTAAAATCAGCTGTTTTATGTAGCCTACAATATGTAGCAACATAATGTTTGAATTGAACTATAATACAGTAAGCATTTTGTCGTTGATTTTGTATTGTGTTGGCTTGTAGTTTATTATTCTAACATAAAAAAAACTATGGGTTCTGAAGAATTATAAACTGACTTGCTGACCCGTACGGCATTGCCCGTGGAGTTGGTATTTTTAGTCTTTTTAACGTAATTGTATTCTTTTTAAGTGTTCAGTCAGTGAGTGGTATTTGGTTTTTATGCATATAGATCTTAAATAATAAAAGCACTATTGTAATAATAATAAAAGATCTGAAATTATGATTTTAGTAACTTTGATTCACCCAAACCCCTCCTAAAATTTCGAAATGTTTCAATCCCTTTCTTAGTAAGCACCTATGGCCCTAGAGGAAGCTACATACCAAATTTCATTCCAATCCATTCGGTAGTTTTGAAGAAATCGTGATTTAATAACTTTGATCCCCAAACCCCCCCTAAAATTTCGAATTTTTTCAAACCCTTTCTTATTGAGCACCTATGGCCCTAGAGAAAGCTACATACCAAATTTCATTCCAATCCATTCGGTAGTTTTGAAGAAGTCGTTTTTTAATAACTTTGGTCGCCCCAAACCCAACTGAAATTTCAAATTTTTTCAAACCCTTTCTTAGTGAGCACATATGGCCCTAGAGGAAGCTACATACCAAATTTCATTCCAATCCATTCGGTAGTTTTGAAGAAGTCATTTTTTAATAACTTTGATCCCCCCCAAACCCCCCCTAAAATTTCGAATTTTTTCAAACCATTTCTTAGTGAGCACCCATGGCCCTAGAGGAAGCTACATACCAAATTTCATTCCAATCCGTTCGGTAGGTTTTGAGAAATCGTGATGAGTGAATCAGTGAGTCAGTGAGTCAGTGAGTCAGTAGGTTTTGGCTTTTATATATATATAGATTATAAATTTGTTAAGTTGGTAGCTATTGTAATGAATGTAATCAAACATGTGTAGCTGACGTTTTGATTTGAACAGATGTTAGGCCCTCTATGGTGCTGTAATTGTTTAGTGTGATCTATAGGACTTGATTTAAGTTTTTCATCTATACCAAAAAATCACATTTTCTTATACACATGTAGTCCTACACTTTTATAAAAAACCTCTTAAGTTGATTTTTTTACTAATTTAAGTTAATTTTCAACCTACAATTTTAACTTTTTTTCTAGGTATTTTGTCTTAAGCATACAAAATATGTTTTTATATTTTTAAAACCCCCCAATTATTTGAAGTTTTTTTTAAACTAAGTAAAAATTAGTTAACATTTTTCGAAAAAGTTTTGTAAGAATATTTTTTTATGTAAGGTTAAATTTTAACTGTGTGGCGTTTTATTATTGTAAACGTTATCTATATTTTGTACTGAGATGTAACTTTACCTTTTTAATAGTTCTTCAACAGTTTGGGGGCGACCACCAGATTCCCGTCAGGAATCAAAATATCGCTAGACTCTAGAGGTACTCCAAAGTATTAGGTTGTAATAATTACAGAGACATCTGAGTTTAAAGTCCAAATATATACATAAAATTCTTCCGAAAACTCAGTTACAACTGAATGTACAATTTACTAAATAATTAATTCATAGCCTGTATCAGGCTCCCACTAACAGCAATTAAATTTCAACAACAAATATTAACATTACTCAAAAAAAAAAATAGGCCCTCCAGGTTATCTCAACAAATCAATGTATAATAATTATTAAAGAGTGAATTTATCTAATGCATTATTTTCCCATTTACAGTGTAGTTAGGCCTAAGTATTAATAAAACTTGGTTCAAATCTTTACTGTTAAATTGTGAACCTTGTATATTGACTATTGTATAAATTAAGGACTATCAAGTGTTCACCCCGATTCTACTACTAAAAATAAGAAAAAAGTCTAGTAAACTTAGGTTTGGAAATGCTTAGTTTTCGAATTATCCACCATTTTGTGTTTTTTACTTAAACACTTCGGCTTTTATCTATTAAAATATAAAAGATATCGATCTCAAATTTTGTGTACATATCTGTTGCGTAGATTTTTACTCTTGTACAAAAAAATATAACTTTTGTATGCTTTAAAAATGGCGGCAAATCAAAATGTTTAATATTTTACTGTCAAATATCTCTAAAACCGGTAGAAGTTCACAAATACAAAATGTAATGCGTAACGAAAAAGTGTTATTAATTGGTTGCTATGGCAATGACAAATATAAAATACGAGTAACGAAAAAGCGTTATCAAATTGGTTGCTATGGCAATGAATGTAAATACATTCAAGAAACATGTTTTTTGGTTTATCAATTTAAATTAAGGGTCTGCTGTAGTAGTGGCCATCTTGGATTTTTATCCCATAAGAGCAATGTTAAATTTCAAACCATTTATTTCGTTTACTTTTTATCATAAAATTGTTTGCAAGGTCTCATTTTAAGCAGTCACAATACGCATCCGTCTTGCGATTTAGATTTTTTTAATGCTTTTGATTTGTTAAGTAATTGACATTTTGTAAGTACAAAGTTTGAATTTTTCCCTAACACAATAAAAAGTTAATAATGAACAATAATTTGCAAGCCAGATCCGAAATTTTATAAAGAATATTAAGTTTTTCTTTTCAACACTCAATTACAAAAGATAGACTTATAAAATGGTTTGAAATGAGGCAATGTCAAAGCGTTCAGCTGCAAGAAATTGCACTGTTTAGATAGGGATACAGTGAGAAGCGGTTACGTTTCCGGTTGCTTTCTCGTTTGCTGGAGCAGACCCTTATGTCAAAAGGATGAAATAGGATAACTACACTTAAAAATACATTCATTTACTGTTTCCGTTTGCTCAAAAACTGCTAAACTAATTTCCCTAAAAATTTCACAATTTACACATATCAGTACCAGGATTGTTTCGACAACATGGTCACTACAATCAAAGAGACGGAAATTGGGTAGCTAACACATATACAACAAAAATAAATTGCACTAATTTTATTCGAGTTATATAAAGCTAAATTTGTGTAATATTATTCTGAAGTCATATAAAAAACCATTTGCAATTCGATTAATTAAATCAAGGTAATGAAATGGTGCAACTACTCTTAAAATCAAATAATAATTAAAATGGTAAAGTTACCCATATAAAATAAATTACATTCACGTTAATGTATGTCCAATTTAATTAATGTCCATTTAATGACATTAAACCCATATGTTTAATACGCGCTCTCCCAACTGCCCTGAATTGTATTTGAACCACAAGACACTTGACAATTATTTTTGTATTACACCCAGTGAATCGTGTATGTTAATTTAAACTAAGCATATATTTATTAATTAAATTACAAGTGAAAAAACATGGACCAAGACCGGGATTTAAACCCAGGACCTTTGCCTTTCCGGGGCAACACTCTACCACTGAGCTATCCTCATCCTCCAGATATTGATCGATGTTATCTCACTTGTACGGTTTTACTGCATTTATAAATTAATAGACTGAATACCTCGCATGCGACATTTAAAACGGTACAAGTGAGATAACATCGACCAATATATGGAGGATCAGGATAGCTCAGTGGTATAGCGTTGCCCCGGAAAGGCAAAGGTCCTGGGATCAAATCCCGGTCTTAGTACATGTTTTTTCACTTGTAATTTAATTAATTTAACCCTTGCTGAGGAAGCGTGTAAGCAGGTAATTTATTACAAATTAAAAATAATAATTATTACTTTGTTCGTTTTAGTTTTTTGTTGATAATTTGACAACACCGCCTTCCAAAAGTTGAGATTTTAAATTGCGTTGTACACATACTCAAAAATGAGATTTATAATTTTTTTTACACTAAAATTAGTAGTGTAGAAAATTGCAGAAATAAATTTAATTAGGTAAAATAATTTGTCCAACTTATTTATTTTATATTATTAAGAACATTCTTAATTTGTTTCTGGACATTCTAAATAAATATCATATTTGACAAAGTTTGTTACAAATACAATTACGTTAACTATATCCCACCGACCTTATTGTTATACGTTCACAGGGAATGCTTTTGTCGAAGCTAAACGCTTTCACATTAATGATATCACTACTCCAAACTCTATAACTGTGCAATCCCAGCTCTTAGCTAATTACTTTAGTGCAAGCAGCAGACACAAAGTTTGTATTAATGGTGTTATTAATTATCTTATCTTCTAAAGCGAGAGATAATTAATTGTTTGTCTGCTAAATGGATCTGGAATCTCCGTCTAAGGATTTTTAATTTTTTGATTTTATATGGGGCTTTTGGCCACGAGAAATCGATTGGAAATGGTCACCAGTCTGGGAAAATTCGTTTTCTACGTCTTTTTATTAAATTAAAAAAGTGAAATTTGTCCATTTTAAACAATACAAAGCACAGCTGATGCAAATGTTTTCAATGCCATTAAAATAATCATCTGCTTTCTTTTATACTGTATATTTTATTAGAGGTAAGCCTAATGTTGCATCTATTTATAGTTACCATGGCAACGAATACTTCTGCTAAATAAACATACCCTTTATTTAGTTGTTTAATGTTATAGGCCTAACCTAAACGATGTTCACAGAAATTTGCAATAATAGTTATTGACGTGAGCGAACTAGGCCCTAGGCCTAAATCGATATTGAAATATTAAACTTTAATTTAGGCCTGACTTATTTCTGAGGCATAGCGTTGAGATTATGGTTAATCCTTTAAACTGTATTTTTATTACAGGTAAGCCTAATGTTGTATATACCCTTTATTTAGTTGTTTAATGTTATAGGCCTAACCTCAAAACTCAATAATCCAATATTTATTATTGAAATCATAGCCCTGCTTATAATCGAGCTTTAGCTCGGTCTCCTGGTACTTATATTTAATTTGTAATAAATTACCTACTTACACGCTTCCTCAGCAAGGGTTAAATTAATTAAATTACAAGTGAAAAAATATGGACCAAGACCGGGATTTGAAGCCAGGACCTTTGCCTTTCTGGGGCAACACTCTACCACTGAGCTATCCTGATCATCCAGATACATTTATATACTAAAATGTAATAGCGAAGCATTACCGATATCTCTAGAAAATAATATAACAATGTACACTTTCAGTGGAACTAGATGGGTAAACCTAGTTGAGGCATGAAATACATACATTACCTGTATGGAACAAGTACATTTTGGAAACTTCACCGATTATACACTGTCCAAAGGATTATATTTGAAAAATTAATAAATTTAATGAGGTTCAAGTTTTTACTTAAGGTACGAACAGAAATCATTTTTGTTCAAAAGTAAAACTTTAAACAACTCTGTTTACAATTGTACGAGAGGAGGAACATGGTAGTCGGCGCGCGAAGCACGCAGTGGTCTCTTACATTATAAAGCAGCCCAGTATTGTGTATTTCTTATCGAATGCAATGTGTAAACCGTCCAGGTCAAACGTTTGACGACTGCAAATACATCGTTTTCAGAGGACACTATTTTTAAAATTGTACATTTAAGGTCTGTTCATTTGCGTAAAATATATTTTTCACCCTAACTCCGCCCCTACATCAACATACGACCCTTAGTTACAGTTTTAATCAAGGGATATGCGATACATCGCATTGTTGGAATTGTGGTTGTAATTTTATATTCTGAAAGGGTTCTTTATTTACTCAAGCTACGCCTTTTCTGATGCAGCCCGGGGGAGGGGAGGGGGGTGTTTAGTCATATTTTAATATTCAGTGCTTCCCTGTAAAATGGACATAAAGTTACCATTATGATTGATTGTTGCTGTGTAATTATCTTCTCTACTATATATTATGTAGTACGGGATTCAATACCGCGGAACAGAAATTACTTTTTCTTGCACAAAATATTAATCAAAATATTTTTAGAGTGTCACAAATCTCAACTACCTTGAAAACTATAGAGTTGGCTCTAATTACAAATGTTTTCGATTGTTTTCATGGTCCATGCCCTTCCCAAACCATCCCTGAACGTTTTAGCTTGTAGGCGTTTTACTCCCAAAATATTTTTCCTACATAGTAAGTCGTATGTGTACCAAGCTTGGTTAAAATTGGAAAATGTGTTCCAACTATGAAACCTTTTTTAATTATATTATTATTTAAACCTAACCTGAAAAGCTGTTGGTTGTGCAGAGTAATTAACTGATAATAAATTCCCTAAGGAGCTTGTTATGGTGATGAATGCACATGCCTGTAAGTTCGGTTCAAGCATAACCTTTGTAGCGAACCGCTACTTCTTCAAGTTATCGTTTACGCTATCTGTATTATAAATATTGTAATATTTGTTGTAGAACCAAAAGTAAATAAAACATTCCAAGGGTGAGAGAGAGATGATGCAATACGGGTAGGGGTTAATGCACGCGCCACTCGCCCCACTCCTTGAGCTACGCTATAAACCTGGCTGCTATGCTTAGCACTAGGCTTGGGCAATGTCGTTCAGTTTACTGAAGTAGTTCAGTGAATCTCCTTCAGTGAAAGGAACTAGTTCACCATTGTAGTTCAGTAGTTCAATTAGTTCAGTAGTTCAGAACGTATTGAATGAGATGTAGTGAGTGATTTATAAATTGTAATACAAGTCATAGCATTGAATGCTTTAAAACACAATGTGTGACATTAAGCTACACAATATTATTACATAGGCTACTAGGGGAAACCACTGCGTGCTCCGCACGCCATCCCCGTTAGAACCTTCTATACACATAATCAAGTTATCTTTTCTTTATAATAAAGGTGTAGGATTAATAATAACCAAAAAGCTAAGATGGTAAATAATGTTAAATGTTCAAAAACCCTAACCTAAAAGTTAGAAATACAATAAATAGTTGCTTTAAAATTTGAAATCAGGTGTTAAATTATCAGGTAGAAATATTAGAGCAAACAGTTGTATGTGTTATTTTATTCAATTGGTTGCTATGCTCATAATTCACCGGTCTAGGCCTAACCTTAGGATTTTTTCCGACTAAATTTACAAATATTGAAATAAAAAATGTTTTTATCAAAATGAATTATAGCCTAGCTGTTACTCAGGGGTATTAAAACTTTTTATTACCATTTTTTCAATCAGTTCAGTTGTTCTAGAGATCCCTCCCCCCCTATATACAAACAAATTTTACCTCTTTATAATATTAGTTTAAAGTTGTTTTTACAAATTTCTTAATACACGCATATATGATTTACTTATTTAAGTAAATAAAATTATAAATATTTAAAAACTGTTATTTCGGTAAAAAAAGAAAACTACGATCACTTCATAAATAAGAACATTAATGGAAAGTAAATTAAACTAACAAACTAATACATAGGTATTAGTTTAATATACATTCAACACTAATAAAATATAGACTGCAAGGACAATGTACATTAACAAATATTTTGTTCCTTACTTTAAGCATGCATCAAATAAATTGTACGAAGTAAAACACGGGCATCGACTGTCTACTGAAGACTGAGATAGTGAGATGTTAAGAAACAACTCCTTCATTTGGCACATATCCAAAAGATATGAGAGCCGGAATGGGAGCCGGAAATTGGGTGAGTTAGTGGACTACTGGACTACTGAACGACAATCCTTACGCTTCACATATCACCGGATGTAAAGAAAGAAAACAGTGAGCCCTTCAGTTAGTGAACTACTGAACTAGTGAACTACAATCTTGTGGATATCTGAAGTACTTCATTCGGCTCAGTCGAAGTGAGCCGATCTTCTGAACGGCTCCTTCATGAGTTACACAAGTCTACTTAGCAGCGTCATTCTGCTTCACAGAGTCGCCTGATCAACATCTCTCTCTCTCTCTCTCTCCACGCTACCTATATAACAAAAACTCTTGTTAATTCTTTACTCCTGGCAAAACTTCCTATACATTTCCTCACTCGTTAACTGGAGGCCGATCCCTCCAGGACAAGTCCTTCCTACTGTGATCTGTCGGCTGATCCCGGCAGCACAGTCTACTCCCCTCGTTATCTGGAGGCTGATCCCTCCAGGACAAGTCCTTCCTGCTGTGATCTATTAGCTGATCGGTCTACTTTCCTCGTTATCTGGGGGCTGATTCCCCCAGGACGATCATTCCTTCCAAGTCTTTTATGAATACGCATATTGTCGTAGCCCTTCTGTAAGGACCCTCATGTTTAACCTAACAAACCAGCAAAGTTACGTCAACCTTAAATTGTGTTGTGGCGTTGATCTGAATCATCTGGTTATTTATAATATGTACCATCAGATAAACATCTGTTGGTACATAAATTACAGTAAGCTTTTTTAGGTTTTTTGTTTGTATTTGCTTACATTTTGGATACCTAGCCTAAAAGATCTGCAGATCAGTTACGTGGTAGTAGGTATAAACTGGCCACCCTTGATGAATCAATGATGTTAGACTAGTTTTATTACTGAAGGCCATTATTATTATTATTTTACTTTTGGCTAATTTTAAGTAGTTTGCTGTACAGTTGTATTGATCGCTATATTGTGCCAAGCTAAACCACTCACGTGATATACGTATCGGAATTACCAGGGAAATTATATTTCTGTATGCACATATAGCCCAGTATATAGGGGGGTTTCAGCTTACATTAATTGCGGTTAAAGATTTTTTTTTCTAGGATCGTTTGGTATGGTGTGGGTATGCCAAATCTAATTTTTTGACCTCGAAAGTGGGGGGGACAACTTTTGGGGGGCAAAAAACCTCAAAATTTTCGGACTTTTTCCAGTTTTTCGCTTATAACTAAAAAACGGTCCATATTATGTAAAAAATAGATCTGTAGTAAATTAAAGAGGACAAAATTTCGCGTTGATTACAAAAACAAAGTTCAAAATTGGTCCAGTTGTTTGATTTTTATGGGAATCCAAAAAACAGCAAATTTTTCCAACTTTTCCAAAAACTGTGTTTTACCCATTTTCAATGTTCTGTAACTTTCCAACATCAAATTTTATCACTACCCCCCTCCCTAAAAGTTGTAGAGCATCAATCCCTGAGTTCAAAAAACACCATTTTTTTCTAAATTGAGCTGATTTTGAAATTTTGTCAACTTATAAAGCAAAATTGGGGAAAACCTTAAATTCACACAATCGGGGTTTCGTTTTTTTTCGATGTCTATGAGTCCGGAAATCAATTCTGAGGCTTAGGTATGTCATCTGAATGCATCTGAAAATTATTTTTAAAGAATTTTGTGAAAATTTTAAAATGTAAAATAATTATTCATGACTTTTACTTGTAGTGCTGGTTCCTTGTTCCCTAAATATACCAGGTGTCTTAAAAGTCCCACGACCCCCTTTAACTTTTGTGTTTGTTAAAGCAAACAAATATAACTTGGGGAACGATACTAACTTAGCCCAAATTATCTTTTGAAGCAATCGGAAATTTCGAGTGTCCCCTAAAAATTTGGGATTTTGGGGGCAACTCAAAATTTTAAATGGGAAGTATGGTCATGTGATACCTCATTTTAAAGGCCTATTTAAGACTAGGAAAATGTCATAAAGAAAATAAAAATCGAACCACCCAAAACAAAATGGCGGCCAAACGTGTTGAAATAAATCGACATAAAGTTGCTAATATCTCGAAAAGGAAGAGTTTTTAGAAAAATATTCAAGAGACAAAAAATGTTTATTTAAAAGTGCTTGACCTAACACAAACCTTGAATGCTGACTTCTGTTGATCCTACAACGTTGTTTCAACGAATCTACATAGCGAAACAATGTGACGAAGATTTGAAACAATACTTCACCCATGAACTGGCACCGTATATTATCATTATTCATCGAACATGGATTACGAAAGGGAACCAAATCTCTGTTGTACAAGGCTTTCAAGCCAGCAGCTGTTCCCACAGGTTTGCAAGATAAAATGGTTGTTGTGGATGGAGGATTTCTCCTTCACAAAGTTGTGATGGACAAGCACGAATCTTTTGGTGTCATCTGCAAAAAGTACGTCAGCTTCGTCAACAGGCACTACGGATCAACAGTGATTGTTGTGTTCGATGGGTACCCAAGTGAGGCGAATCAGCGAGGCTCTAAAAGCTCAGAAAGGGCTTGGCGTTCGAAAGTGAAGACTTCAGCCGATATAATGTTTGATGAGAGTACACTCCCGGCTCTTTCCCAAGAGTAGTTCTTGGGAAATGAAACGGATATGAGCCACCTCATTCAAATGTTGAGAAAACATCTGGAAGAATCTTCCATTCGAGTACTGGAGGCAGCAGAGAACGCTGATGTACTGATTGTGACAATAGCTTGTTCTCAATCAACCAGCTTCGACAATGTGCTTGTGGTCAGTGAGGATATTGTCATCCTAATCATCCTGTGTGATGCTCCCAGTAATGCCACCTACAACAACATCTACCTTCTGAATCCAGGGAAGAAGGGGCAAGCTGACTCGTACTACTCCACCTCATCGTACCAGTTCGAGAAGAAACACCTCCTGCTCGTACATGCCTTCTCTGGGTGCGACACAACCTCCACGCCATTCGGGCATGGGCAAATCAAACTGTGTAAACTATTCGACAGTACCCCAGCATTGAGGGGAGCTGCTGTGGTGTTCTACAAGGCATCTGCAACTCCAGCAGACATGAGCAGAGCTGGGGAGAAGATCCTGATGGCAATGTATGACACCGGAAAAACTACCATCCGCAGCATCAATGAGCTGAGCTATCATCTCTTTGTGAAGATGTCAATGACGAAGGCGAAGTTCATCTTACCATGACTTCCTCCAACACTCGACGCTGTGGACCTGCACATCTAAAGAACATTCCTCCAGGTTCAGTGGTGGATGGGAAATGGGAAACAGGCTAGACCCTCTTGAATGGGGTTGGAGACGGGACAGCCTCGGACTCACCCCCATTCTTATAATGAAAGAACCTGCTCCTCAAGAGCTTCTGAAACTGGTGTTCTGCGGGTACAAAAAGGGATGTACCAGTGCATGCACTTGCCGAAAGTCAGGCCTCTAGTGCACCACTGTGTGCAACAACTGTGTGGGAAGTTTTTGCACAAACGCTCCATACATCGAACTCGACGTAGACTTGGATGACGACCTCGCTGAGGAGGAAGAAACTGGCGATGTCCTATCTGAGTCAGCAAATAACGCCAACCAGCCTGATGAAGAAAAACCTCAACCGGGACCATCAAAACGACCAAAATTTTAAATATTTGTTCATTATTTTTGTTTTTTCGGCAATAATTTACACAGGCCTTTTAGAGGTACTTTGTTGTCTCCTTATTTATTTGCGGTTATGCGTGATGAAGCGTGTATGTAATTGTGTAGTTGGCTTTATGTTTTAGTATGCAAATGTTAATGTTTTTTTAAAGTTATAAATTGTAATTTGTTTATGTATGTAGATATAAGTGTTTTTATGTGTTGTATTTTAGTTATAAGCAATTTTAACGTTGAAAATAAAAATAAAAAAATAAGTATTTCTCTTGAAAAAAAATTTCTTGAATTTTTTTCTAAAAACTCTTCCTTTTCGAGATTTATTTCAACACGTTTAGGGTCGCCATTTTGTTTTGGGTGGTCCGATTTTTATTTTATTTATGTCATTTTCCTAGTCTTAAACAGACCTTTAAAATGAGGTATCACATGACCGTACTTTCCATTTAAAAATTTTGAGTTGCCCCCAAAATCCCCTATTTTTAGGGGACACTCAAAATTTCCGATTGCTTCAAAATGTACTTAGGGCTAAGTTAGTATCGTTCCCCAAGGGATATTTGTTTGTTTTAACAAACACAAAAGTTAAATGGGGGGCGTGGGAGTTTTAAGACACCTGGTATATTTAGGGAACAAGGAACCAGCACTACAGGTAAAAGTCATGAATAATTATTTACATTTTAAAATTTTCACAAATTTTTTTAAAAATAATTTCCAGATGCATTTAGATGACATACCTAAGCCTCAGAATTCATTTCCGGACTCATAGACATCGAAAAAGAGCGAAACCCCAATTGTGTAAATTTAAGGTTTTCCCCAATTTTGCTTTATGAGTTGACAAAATTTCAAAATCAGCTCAATTTAGAAAAAAATGGTATTTTTTGAACTCAGGGATTGATGCTCTACAACTTTTAGGGAGGGGGGTAGTGATAAAATTTGATGTTGGAAAGTTACAGCACATTGAAAATGGGTAAAACACAGTTTTTGGCAAAGTTGGAAAAATTTGCTGTTTTTTTGGATTCCCATAAAAATCGAACTTGTGGACCAATTTTGAATTTTGTTTTTTAAATCAACGCGAAATTTTGTTATCTTTAATTTACTACAGATCTATTTTTTACATAATATGGACCGTTTT
>JAGFPH010005968.1:6330-38039 GCA_018207615.1 Philaenus spumarius
AATTTAAAAGCAAAGAAAGTTATTGCATACAATCCTAATATCTCGCTACCTAAATTGTTTCAACAACAAAATTAAATCGTATATATGAACAATCTGTTTTAAACATTTATGTATGGTTATTTTATAAGCCTAGGGCACGGGTAAACATTTTTAAATATCACTGCATTAATACTATAGGATTTATAATTTGAATTACTGCATTCCTTTAATTGATTAAACGAATATTATTAACGTCAGGAAAATTTTTTTACATTATGATTTAGCAATAAAACCTGCTTTTTTTTAATATTTTAGCGTCAGCCAATAATTATAAGCAATTGAACATATTAATATTTACATCCCATACAAATATTAATATTTATATTTATTAATATTAATATTTATATTCCATATAAATATTAATTACAATGAATAATAAATAGCAGCAATAACAAAGTGTATAAAATAAATAACACATCAGAAAGAGTTTCATCAAAATTAATTAAGTGGTTATGAAGTTAAGGGGTAATTAACAAGCATACCATTTCATTTATAAAAATAGTATGTATAGAACTAAAATAAAATTCTGCTTTTAACATTCTATATTTATAAAGAATGCCACCGGTACTGCGCTACTAAAGCCCGCATCAAGCTAATATAATTAACAGTGGCCTGTTGTATTGCCAACTTAATTTACTACATGTAAAATCAATGTAAGCCTATCTGTGAATGCAGTTAATCTAATATAACATTAAATACCGTCTTCTAAAGACTGTAACCCCTTGATATATTCATATGTGTAGAATTATGTGTGAATTAGTTATTACATATTTCAATTTAATTTATTGATGGTTAGATGTACATTCATTTGTGTTTAACTTAATGACAAACAAGAGTTCTTTAAAACAATTAAAACAAATAATTTAAATTCCGTTATAGTTTTGATATCTACAATAAATAATAAAAGTAAGCAAAAATAAGGTTTATAATAAGTAACTGATAAATAGATAGATTTATGGAGCAGCAATAATCCAATATAGTTCAAAATAAATTCGGTTTTCATTGAACTAAATAAATCATCAAAGTTCTAACTTAAATCATCGTCATTTAAATGTGGTTATCATTGGTCAACCAACATTAAGGTGTATTAGAGCTTTGATAAAAAATACTACATCTTATTTTACTAAATTGCTGTAAACATAGAAATCTTTACTTTAAATCTTTACTAATCTCTTTTTTTTATAGTTTCTCTTCACTAAACTTTCCTTTTCGTAGACAATATTAATAAATGTTTTAACATTTTATTGCACATTGTTGAAAAATTTCTAGTCTTCATTTTTTAAATTTTAATACTACTGTTTAGTGGATTTCGTCACGTGCAAAGCATTACAATATATTTTAGCCTATCATACAATTTTGTAATGCCCGCAACTACTAAATTCCGTTGTATTATTTTAAGTGATGTACAAATTTAATTATAGAATTACAGCATGAAAATTGTATATGTCTAGTTGTGTAAATTGTTTCAATAACATATATCTTTAAATTTAAAATGACATAATATTGTAAATATTTTTTATTTAATTAATCACAACACAAATGTTTATCTAATTTTAGAATGCCCCAAAAGAAAAGTAAAACCAAAGAAACTCGAACAAGGAGGTAAGAGAGAGAATGAAAATGCTTAGGCAAACCATTAACTACAAGACTAAATCAAACATTATAAATAGTAAATGCCAAAAAAATCGTTTAACAATTCCAATTAACAAAGACCAACATAATAAAATATTGAAATTAAATCAGACGCATAGATTGCTGGACGAAAATCAAAACATGGTTGACAGTATAATAAATAAGAGATGTCAACAGCAGCGTTTGCAAAAATAAGAGAACAAAACAAATCATAGGAATGTACTAAACAGTGTCAAAAGAAAAGACATCAAGCAGTGAAAAACCAAGTGATGCAAAGATTTAGACTTATTATTTTGCAGAGAAAGAGAATGACGATACAATAATTCATGGAGGTGCATGGGCGTATAAATCAGCTTTGTCAAAAACGGCGCCTACTAGTACAAAGAAACAAAACTGTACACAGAGATTGTTTGAAACTATGCCAAACGAAAATACTGCAGTTACTTAAAGATAGAATGTTGCATAGAAAAAGTTTGATTATTTCGCAGAGAAAGAGAATGGCGATAGAAAAATACAGAGAAGCAAATAGTGGACGATACCCTAATAATTACTGAAAAAGAAGCTTTATAAATTACATTTAAAGAGAAGTCCCGACTTTGCACAGTCAGCAAAGTTACTAGGTATGATTGCAGACAGTAAATTATGCTGGGATAGTCATATTGATAGCATTTATCGAAGGTTTTGTTCAGGAATTTTTGTGTTAGGAAATCTGAAATCATTTGGTAGCCTTGGTACTTTAAAAGAAGCCTACTACGGGCTGCTCTACCCACATCTTAACTACGGAGTCTTACTGTGGGGAGACTCGTCAATTCAAAATGTGCAAAGGCTATTTATAATGCAAAAAAAAAGCTTGTAGGAGGTCTACAAAAGTTGGAATCCTGCAAAAGCACTTTCAAGAAAATGGAAATACTCACACTCCCCTGTTTGTATATCTTCCAAACAATTTGTTACATACAATTTAAATGTATTCCAATACCATGCAGGAAAATGTCTTACGGATAAGACAGCACAGACTTGAAAAGTCTAAAAAACTTCCTTCTCAAGCAGGAGTTACACTTATTAATAAACTCAAACAAAAAATTTAAATTATCCAAGACCAGAAAGACTTTAATAGAAGTCTTCGAAAACTCTTGGTGGCAAACTCCTTTTACTTGGTGGAGGAGTTCCTCAGCCACAAGTGGTAGGTAGGTCGAGTGTGGGGGGTGGATCTGGTTGATTCTGTTTATATATGGGATTTCCTATCCAGGGATTGCATTATTGTCCTACATGTTAGTAAATTGTAAATTGTAGTAAATCTTTATTTTAAATTATTTTTAATTATTTGTAGTAAGTAACTGCTTTTATTTTATGTTAAATATAATGACTTTGCGCAGTATAATTTTAAGAGTGTGTAATTAATGTGATGAAATATGTAAAGAATACTGTATAAATTGTGCTGATTGTTAGTTTTTAAATTGTTTTTGTGTGGTACTGTTTAATTATCTTATATGTGGATATGTCTATACAATGTAAAATTGTCAACAGACAAATAAAATTGAATTGAATTGAATTGAACAATTCAAAAAGACACTGTCACTTGTACCAGATATTTTTACTACAGAGTTTGGAAGCTCTTTAACCTATTAAACCCACAAATGTCGTGTTTGAAGCAGAAAACAAGATGATGGCTTATTACATAAGAACCGAATTTTAGCAAAGAGGCTCACCTCATGTAAATTTGGTTGGAAAATGCACCACATTTTAATCGAGATTTAGTTGACAGTAAGGAATGTTGTCAGTTTGTAGACAAATACATTACATGCACAAGTACCTTAGATGACGAAGAACTGTTGAGTTATCAAACTTATATGCAGCATTCTTCATCGTGTAAGGCAATGAAAAAATCAGGCAATGTCTGCAGATTCAACTTCCCAATGTTTCCCATGAGGACAACTACTACTATCATGATTTAAAAGAAAAATAAACGACTGATCCAGAACGTATGCAAATGAAAAAAGTTTGAAACCTATCAATAGCCATCTGAAGTAATGATAAATCAACACAATACTGGTATTTTAAACTCCATATGACAAAATAAAGATAGTCAATTCATAACAGGTAAGTACTTTTTTGTAATTAACGTATTGAATTATGTGAAGAAATCAAGCAGAGCAATGGCAGATGCAATGGAGGAGATGAAATATGACAATTTTACCATCCGTGATAAACTAAAACACCCAGGAAATAAGTGTTTTAATGCAAGTGAATTTTCAGTTCAAGAACCCATCTACTATCTTTTAATCATGTCTTTATGATCATGTCTTTATCATGTCTTTAGTCGGTCGTCAGTATTAATAAACAGAAACAGGCCAGAGAAAAGGTTAGCTGTTGTAAAATCTAAGCAGGATTTGTTGCAAATGGAGGAAGGATCGACTGACTTTGTGGCGAAAAATCTCTTAGATTACTATGCAAATAGACATAACGAAATAGAAAAGACATGCTTAGCCAATTTTTGCTGCTAAATACACTTTTTTCAAGATAATCCGCGAAATATGAACAAGAAAACAAGAAGATGGACAGAGTGAAGAAGATGAAGTACATAATAGAATGGTTACCTTAAAACTGAGAATGGTCTTGGATATGTAAAAAAGCGAAAACGGTAAAATATTATTAGGTTTGTAAACTGCAAACAAGAGCAAGTTGAAATGGAACAATTCAGGGAACTGATAATGCTATTTTTACCACGGCGTAATTAAACAAATGAACTATTAAATGTACTTGCAGCAAACATCTACCAGTAAGATGTGGAGGAAATATATGCTAATCTTTCAAACTTTGTATTCTCAAGCGCATACGATACTACCCAACTGAATGACGTGGAACAACCAGTGTATTTGGGAGTATTTAAAAATTTTGAGTTGCAGCCATTTTGATTTTTTCAAAATCGATTTCGAGTGGTTCAACCAAATATTGTTGTGTGGCACATCGTTTGAAAGCTTATTTAATTCTAAATTCAAAAATAATAATAATTAGTATTTTAAACAAAAATAGTACCAAAAAATGGGGCAAAATCGGAAAACACGATTTCGTTGTTTTTTGGCCGCCATTTTTAATCTGTTAAAGATATGGATGTCCAAATTTCACCGTTGGTTTTCTCTTGAAATTCTTCATCGAAATTATGTATCACATGACCACACTCCCATTAAAAAAAAAAAAAACAAAGTTATACATTCAAAATTACGGATCCAAATTGGCGAATTATTTTTTTGAAATCGTAATAAAATAGTATTTTTACATAGAGTAGGTTCCTCAATCACATCTACCTTCAAATTTTCTTTATATACGAAATATTAAACCAGTACTGGACTTTTAGTACATCCTGTATATGTGAAGTACAAATAAAATTTTTGAGAAATAATGTCATAGAATATGTTATCTTATACAATTTATTAATCGAAATAGGTCCCGAATTCTTTATAAATATTGAATAAGAAGATTCAACACTCACGATAAAACTCTCTTTCATACATTAAAATTTTGCATACATAGCTTAAATTCATAGATAATCGAAAGACTCGTCTTTTTTTATTTACTTTTTTATTGATTGAAATTTTGGAATATAACCGATATAGCCAGAGAAATGATAAACTGTGGGGATTTTCGAGGCACGAGTTTAAAGCAAAGAGCAAAACTTTGGTTTTATAAATAAAATATTATTATCATTATAATAAAACACAAAGAATATCTCAAGTGTAACAGTAATAATAATTTCCACTGCATCGAGATGATTGTATTTTAATTCAATATTTTGTACACGTTGTATGTATGCAATTAATTGTTCCCTACTCACTACTCACTCAAAGCAAAGAAGAAGCATGGAACAAGTTTAATTAAATAAAGTTTTAACTAAAGTAGAGTGCCCTTTGAGAAAAAATGAAGGTTTTCATAGATCTGGTTAAGGAATTGTATGGTTAACTTGATTTATTCGCAATAAGTTCAAGTTAGCGTCTTCATAACCTTCCACTTCAAAAGCTTTTCTGAAGCCTTCTCTCACCAAGTCCAAATCAGCCTGTCTTAATAGAACATTACTTTTTTGCATGCGAGCAGCAGTGAAATCAGGTCTCAGTTCGAGGATTCTATCGAAATCAAGAATAGCATATTTTGATTTTCCTAAGGCTAGGTTGACACTTCCTCTTTTAAAATGTGTTAAATAATTGTCAGGATCACCCTTGACAGCTGTGTTACATCTTGGAGCTAAGTGCGGCTCAGATGAATTCTTTGCTTTCTTTTTGGCTTTCTTATAATGTGGAAAACACTGGTTTCACATCTCTGGATTATCGGATCTCTTTTAAAGATTCTTTTGCTTGGCCTAGATTGTAATGCAACATTGCTAATTTCAAATATCCATCTGTATTATCAGATAGCTGTTTCGTTGTAGATCTTAAATCTATTATGGCTAACATAGTATCTCCTGTGGCAACAAAACAATTTGATCTCATCTCAAGTAATCCAATAACTAATAGTACCACAACGTTGGTTCATAAAGTTGATGGGTTCCTGCCCCTGATTTCTACGATTTCAGTAGTTTCTTCCTTTCCTTTCTGCAATTGTTCCTGAGGCTGTTTATCTTTTTCACCACTTTATCACGGTCTGCACTGGGATCCACCTGCTTCAATTTGTCTATTAATTTTCTATACGCCGCATTTCTTTTCACTTTACTGTGGTATTCTACACTTTTAAAAAGCCAAAGGCATGATTCACTCCAATATATTCTAATGAACTCTTCAATAATGTCTTTCTGGATTTTTAATGTATGACTTGTCATGGCAAAAACGAACAATACAGAAGCTCTTAAAACGACCAATAATATGCTTGCAAAACGACAAAGAAGAGACGACAAGTTCGCTCTGAATACAAGTCTTGAACTGACTTGCATGGTTGCTCTTATACGCGCGCAAGTGTGCATGAGCATACGCGAATTAATTGTACAAGTACACAGTTTGGCAATCCGAACTTCTTTATGTCGCCTGCACAAGTCCCGAACTTGGGTAATATCAATCATACAGACACTCATATAAATTTGCTCAGTACACCTATACATGTAAACCGCTCATATATTGGATTAGCTACAATAGCTGAACATCGTTTAAAAAGAGCCAAAAAAATACCTGAATAGTTTTTAAATATATTTAACTTTTACGTTTTTTTTAATTGTTATTAATTTAAATTTGTGTCTAATGTTAATATGTTTTTTCGGTTCTGCTACGGAAGATACGATAGCAAAAATATTTATTTAAAAGAGAAGTAAGAACCATCGGGGTTTCTCTTTCGTATTACTTATAAACAAAATAGATAAATACCACATATTTTATTAGTAAACAAAATAATTCTAAATTAAACAAACCTATACACAATTTGTAAAATAAAGATAAAGTAAGAACAATAATTAATAAAACCAGTTTAATGTAAAAAAGCATGAAAAATAAAAAAGGAAATAAATAAATGTTAATAAACCCAATTTGAATTGATAACGGGTTCATAAATAATATAAATTCATTATTGTATGTGAATATTGTTGATCTTAACATTAAAACTTATTAAAGACAATGTTTACAATAGACTATTGTTAAAATTTGATTCTGTTTCTGCTTTAAAAAATAAAATATTTTAATACTGTTCTCTAAGTCCTAACGTTTTAAAATTAATTAAGTGAGAAAGATGGTGCGAAGATGGAGGCCAAATGGTCTTAATTCGGCTATAGAAATAAAGTATTTAAATTATTAATAATTATTAAATCCCCTACCCCGAAACACATACAAATTATTTCATTTATGTTAAATTAAACTGTTACATCTCATGATTTTCTTATGAAAGACAGAAAGTTTTAATCCAGTTTCAGGCAAATTAGGTATGATACGGAAGAATTCAAACTTTATTGTATTATAGTTATTGTCACTTAATTCGTATTTAGAACAGACTAGATATTTATACATTGTAAATTGTCACTTTGTAAATTATAATCCCAACATTACCTTTTGTCATGTTTCATTGCTCGGTAGTAAACACTGCCATGCCCTCCGAAGTAAATGTTGACATCTCCGCGATAAAAATATGCTCATAAAAGGTTATTTTAACAAGGGTTTTGTAGTATAATAATTTCATTACAAATTAGTTAGTCTTTTTTCCATTTCTTAGAAACGTTAATTGCAGGGATAAGTTCCTGTTTTAATCGTTATTGAACTGTTTAGTATCTGTTTTATCATTGGACAATTGAAAAAATAAAAGCAAACTACAAAATCAAAACAATTGATATTGACAAAAAAAAGTTGGTTTTGTGTAATTTTAATAAGTAGTTGCAACAATCAACTGTAATAGGATAAACATACAACACGATCCTCTCTTTAATACCAGTATTGATTGTCTGTTCATGTGTTGTTTAAGATTAGACAGAAATAAACATTAGAATTGTAAAAACAATTGTTAACAAAGAATAACATCTGTTTACAACATCCGTCAATCAAAACAACAACAATTGTGGTTAAATAAATATTTAATAAACTGCATTACAACTCGAGTTTTGATTTTCAGTTTATTGATTTTGGTTATATATTTATGCAATATCAACTGTATCTACATACCCAAAATGGCAAATCTTTAACATAACAATCGTTCAACACTCATTAAACTAACTAGACGAAACACCTTCCAAAATGATCATAACTTAAAAGGACCGTCCAGGCATTTAAACAAGAACCGTTACCATTATCAAACCAGAAAACTATTTGATGAATTTTTAAGAATGATAATGCATTCAATACTGTCTTTTTCATACTATATAGAAATCCATTATTTAAAAGAAATAATATTGTGGTTTTGATTTAATAATGCTTTAAGGAATAAATCAATTAATTTGGTGAATTATACAGGGTGGAACAAAGTTAGTGTTAAAAACTTCGGGAAATGGTTCTATGGGTCAAAATAAATAGAAAATCAAGAATAATATATATTTTTTAAACGCTTCATTTTCCAAATATCCGCCATTTTATTTTTTTTACTAAATAACTAATATCTAGAGAACGGTTTAACCGATTGAGTTCAAACTTGGCATGAAGTTTAAACTAACAATGATCTATCTTAAGAAAAATAAACGATTATATCTAATTATGCTCTTTAAAATGGCGGCTGTTTGAAAATGACAGACCTAAATTACTCAGAAACCGTACATTGTAACAAAAATTGTCAATGTACCTTTTTTGTAGCCCTTTTAATTCCCTATCAGATAATTTAACTTTCGAAACAATCGAATGAAGAATAATAGTTAAGTTAAAGATAATGACAGCTAATGTACATACAATATTGCTGTGCTTACTGTGTTGGTATATGATGCCGGGTTGAATAAACCAATTATTACACTTAGCTTTATCCTTCAACCGATTGTTTTAACAGTTACACCAACCGATAGGGAATCAACAGGGCTACAAAAAAAGTGTCTTGACATTTTTGTTAAAATGTATGGGTTTTGAGTAATTTAGGTTTGAAATATTCAAACAGCCGCCATTTTTAAATGCATGATTGGATATAATCGCTTATTTTTCTTAAGATACATCACTGTTAGGTTAAACTTCATGCCAAGTTTTAACTCAATCGGTTAAACCGTTCTCTAGATATTAACTATTTAGTAAAAGAATCAAAATGGCGGATATTTGGAAAGTGAAGCGTTTTTCGAAAAAAAATATTATTCTTGATTTTCTATTTATTTTGACCCATAGAACCATTCCGAAGTTTTTAACACTAACTTTGTTCCACCCTATATAATAAATCGTTGCCTCTAACAACGTTAATTTTTAACCAAAACTTTGAAATGTAACTATAAACATATAGTTTAATTACTGTGGAACAGGTCACTGTGTCATCGGAGTACAAATGTTATTACTGAATCAAGGTAATTAAGAGTAATGGCAACCAGGAGTAGCAGAGAATAAACAAACGTAATGTATAGAACAGAATAATAAAGCCATGCGATACATCTGCTCCCGTGTCAAAATACATTTAACTTTTTAATTAGTTTGAAAAATATAGAAGCACACGTGTTTAATAAAAGTGCCATTCTTTTTCAAACCAAAAACTTATCACAAAAATAAAGCCCGACATAGCATATATAATAACTGTCTTTATCTTTTTTAGAACTAGATATATTTAAATAATTTTATGAAAAAATTGTATACGGACGTTTGTGGTTTTACTAATTTGGACATTCAATGGGTCAAACATTTAAACCCCTCTGTTAAACCCATTAAAAGTCAAGCTGATTAGAAAAAAATTAAAACTAGACATCTAATTATTTAGAGTAAATAAAATACTAGTACTGTTCAATCTATGCAGGTAGTTACAATGTTATCAAAACTAACATAAGATAGTAAATAAATATCGCAGTTATTTTGCTAATTTTCTTCATTTCATTTCTGTATCAAGTATATCAAGTGTATCACAGAGCTTTTTAAATATAATGTTATCTATACCGGTACTAATATTATAAAGAGGTAAAATTTGTTTGTTTGTTTGTATGTAGGGGGTAATCTCTGGAACTACTGAACCGAATAAAAAATAGTTTTACTCATAAAAAGCTTTACTATACATCAGTAACATAGGCTATAATTCATTTTGATAAACACAATTTTTTATTTCAATATTTGTAAATTTAGTCGGAAAAAATCGTAGGTTAGCCTCTACTGATGAACTAATACAGTACATGTATTTACATTTATTACCATAGCAACCAATTGAATAAAATAACAGATAAAACAGCTGTTTGCTCCAATATTTCCATTAACAGCTGATTTCAAAAATTGAAGTAATTTATTTGTACTTTTAACTTTTAGGTTAGGTTTTTATTAAACTGTAAACCTGAGCCTCTCTGGTTCTTTTAACCTTTATTATAACTGATGTTATAAAATATACGAAATAATTTGATTTGAACATTTATCATTATTTACCATCTTAGCTTTGGGGTTAATCCTACACCTTTATTATAAAGAAAACATAAATTGATTATGTGTGTAGAAGGTTCCAAATACACATAACCTGGGAGCATGCAGGGGTTTCCCTAGTATAATATATATAAGTATAAGTAAGAGTATTATTGTTGCTTAGCTTTATTATATTTATTGATATTTTCAATTCTTTTAATATTTTTTAATATAAGATACAGAATTTAGATCCTAACTAGGTAATCTATATACAGTAGGTTATAAAGGAAATCAAAGGTTTTCTCCTGAAAAAATCAGATGGTATTTTACTTTGTATTTTTGTTTTTGTTTTTGTTTACTTGGTAACACTAGTTTTAATACGTCTTTCCTCTCTTTACCTGTATGAAACCTTATTCAAATGTAGTTCATTATCATTTACGAATTTTCGAAACAACCTTGATAAAATCTGTATAACGTTTTTCTTCAAAAGTGTGGTACTGAAATTTTTATTTTTATTATTATTTTTCCTTAATCCCAGATTATTTAACCGTTTACCCAAATAAATAAATTAAATAATTACTTATAGATTTTGTTTGTATAATAAGGAAATGTTTTTGTTGATATAATAGTATTTGTATTATTTACTACTAGTAACTTAGCCTTGTAATACGACCATTATAACAAAATAGGTACTAAGTATTGAAAATACAGAATCTTTTTTAAAACTCATTGAATAACTTAAGGTTCTGCTGCAGTGGTTAACTAAGAGCAATGCTAAATTTCAAACCATTTATTTCGTTTATTTTTTATCATAAATTGTTTGCAAGGTCTCATTTTAAGCACAGTCACAATACGCATCCGTTATGCTTTTCACATTTCTGAAATTGTTTTTTCATTTGTCACGTAATTGACTATTTTTGAAGTCCCAGGTTTGAACCTTTTTCTGTACACAATAAAAAATGTATAATTAAAAGTGAAACACAAGCCGGATCCGCAATTTTATAAAGAACTAGCTGCCCGATCCGGCTTGTATATGTATATTAACCAAAAACATATATCAATAAATTAATATATTATGTACTATGTATTTCTTATGGAAATTTTTAATATCTTTGACCCCCAAACCACCCCCCCTAAAATTTATAATTTTTTAAAACTTTTTCTTAGCGAGCACCTAGGGCCCTAGAGGAAGATACAAACCAAATTTCATTCCAATCGGATCAGTGATTTTGTTTAGTAAATTTAACCCCCCAAACCCCCCTAAAATTTCAAATTTTTTTAAGACCTTTCTTACCGAGCACCTAGAGCCCTAGAGGAAGCTACATACCAAATTTTATTCCAATCCGTTCGGTGGTTTTTGAGATTTCGTGATGAGTCAGTGAGTGGTACTTGGGTTTTATCTCGTATATAGATATTCAGTTTTTTTTTCAGCACTCAATTACAAAAGATGCATTTATAAAATGGTTTGAAATGAGACAATGTCAAAGCGTTCAGATGCAAGAAATTGCATTGTTTATATACGGCTGTAGAGAGAAACGATTGCGTTTCCGGTTGCTTTCTCGTTTACTGGAGTAGATCCTTAAAAATAAACCAAAAGTTTATAAATTAGAGGAATTTGATCAATTATTTTCTTTCTAGTTGTATTATTAAACACAACACACAAATCAAAAAATAAAACAGAAAACTGCATACGATTAGGGTACCAATATATATATATAAATTTACCTTTAGGGTAGATATATTTGTAAATTCAAGGAGGTTAATAATTAATTTTTAACTTGTCTGTTTTGTTATGAAAAAGTATTTTTTTCGAAAGAAGTTATTTTCTGTGTGAGGATATTCATTTGGATGGCTTTAATGGCTTAATATGAAGTAAAAATAAATTATTTGCCTACATCTTACGTCTTATAAGATAGTATTTCTACATTTTATTAGTTTTCTTGAAACCAAATATGATTAAAAGATTTTGATCCTAAATTTAGCTTCAGATATTTTCATTATATTAAAACAAATTGATTAACATCTCATTTCTTTGTTCAATTCAAATTGAGTTGTACTGCACACACAGTCTGTAAACCCAATCATGATACAACTTCTTTTGTAGAAGTATACAAATACATTTACAGTATAAACAAAATAAGACCTTATCCTCTTGTTAAATAAAGAGAACTAATCAATTTGAAATGATAAACATGCCCTAGCTCTTAAGAGTAAATTGATTTACGTGGATCTTGCTAACTTAGGGTGCTCATCAGCCTCAACTTAATGGAACATAAAAAGTATTTTTTTACTGAAGTACTAGGGGGCTTCGCCCCCTGCTCGCTCCGCTCACCAACCCCCATCCCACCTCTATATATTAAAACTTTATTATAATATATAAATATAATAACGTTTTTTTCCTTTACACACTCTTAAAATGTAACTACTATATGCTATTTAATATTATACAAAATCTGAATGAACTAAAGTAATTTGTATTTTCTGTCTGTTTTAGGTAAGTTATGTTTCTAAACGTTACGAAAGTGATGGTCAGAGGTGTAAGTAAAAATAAACAATACTTAATGGTTTTAAAATAGTTTCTTATAATGTATTATTTATATTATTACAATTGTATTTCCGCCATAATATACCAGGTGTCTTAAAAGGCCCCCCCCCTTTGTGTTTGTTAAAACAAACAAATATCCTTTGGGGAACGATACTAACTTAGCTCAAAGTATATTTTGAAGCAATCGGAAATTTTGAGTGTCCCCTAAAAATGGGGGATTTTGGGGGTAATTCAAAATTTTTAAATGGGAAGTATGGTCATGTGATACTTCATTTTAAAGTTTTATTTAAGACTAGGAAAATACCATAAATAAAATAAAAATCGCACCACCCAAAACAAAATGGAGGCCCTAAACGTGTTGAAATAAATAAAGTTGCTAATATCTTGAAAAGGAAGAGTTTTTGGAATATAATTCAAGAGGCAAAAAATGTTTATTTCAAAGTGCTTGACCTAAAAAATTGCTTTCAAATCGATTTCGTAAATTTTATTTTCCAAGATGTAGGAGTCGACTTAAAACCTCGGCACTCGGTTGTTTGTCTGACTCCGGTCTGTAAACAAGTGGTTTGCCTTCAGGTGTGGGTTTGTGCTTTTCTGTGTTTGCATTATTGTTTTTTTTTTTTTACTTCTCCGTTTCAACTCTTAGATGTACTATGTAGACGGTTTGGGTTAGTGGCATATTTTTTTAGCTAGCTTTACTTATTTTCTTTACATAGGCCTAGATCTCTAGGTTAATGTTCCCTTAGTTACTTGATACCGGGAGTTGATTTATATTCCCGAATCGTTTTGTATTGATTTTTTTTAACACACAAATGATGGCAAATGTGCGAATAACTATTAATAAAATTAAAGTTAAATTACTGTATGAAGAAGAAACTTGTATTTTATATACACAACTAGTTATTAACTAGCGACACACTGTTTGAGGCAACTCAATTTGAAGCATCGGAGTTCTCAATTAATTTAATGTTTCAGATTCTAATTTTTTTAAATTATTCTCCACTTTTAAAAAATAAAATACTTATCGCAAAACGTATTTAGCAAAAACCATTAAAATATAAATGATTTATATATTCTAGTTTTACGTAAGATATAATTAATATCTGCAGGTGACAGGTAAACTAAAATTTTGGCCATCTTCATTGAGTTATTTTATTTCTTGTTATTTTTTATTAGAAACTAACAATACAAAGCGGACGTTAACATTTTAATTTATCTTTAACATTTTATCTAGCGTCAGCCTAAAGAATGGTATAATAACCTTTTTTATATCAACTCTACCATTAACAATCGTGGTAATACCAAACACATGTCACTATGCTTATTAGTCAAATGTAATCAAATTAAGTTACTTTCCAGTTAAATCTTTACATGCATACACACGTACATGCTTTTAATATTTATAATATAGCACACTGCAGATAACTACAGATTCACTACAGGAGTATGTCAATTCCTGTAGAAGACAACTAACCAGACATCTAACTTGCAGAACTTCAAGTTTAACAATTCAGAATCTGTCACTGTGGTGTTTCCTTGAATTTAGAAATCAAATTGTCTTTATAAGCAGCTTATCTAATAACTTTGATGGATATACTAAAATGAACTTTTAAATTGTGTGCCTATAAGTTACAATTAAATAACTTTTATTCACTCACAAAATGATATGTACGTAATAATAACACACCTACCAATAAACCAAGTTGTTAAAAGGACACAAATATTCACACCAATGGTATTTCAAAATTAAATAAAAAAACTATTGTTGTAGAATATTGATAACCATAGTGAGCGGTTCTGGTGTATATTAATGTATTAAATTACAATCTGTCTGTAAAAACACTATAGAGATGTGGTATGCAATACTTCTACACAGCCTTAAATATTGCATGACTATAATTTAATATTCGTAAAGACGGTCCGAATGTAGCCCATCTGTGTTTAAAGCCAGGGATATCAAAATTATTTACAGCTATGATGATTAAACGAGCAAGGTGTGTTTTATAAATATTCAGAATGGAATTCCATCAATATATCAATAACTAATATTGTATCTTAGTGCGTTTTTTTAGTGTCGACAAACCGTTATATATTATAATATATATAAATATCTTATTCTATCCCACTTTGGAACCGTTACCCAGAGTTTTAGAGCCGTACGTCAGGGACTGTCGATTACGTAAAACTAAACTCCCCCCTCCCTGCCCTTGACAGGCCCTGGCGTATGATTTCAAACTCTGGGTAAACGCTCCAAACTGGGAGTAGATAACATGTATATATATAATAAATATCAGACTGTCGATAAGTAAAAAAATGTCACTGGCTCTTATAATAATGTCACTGGTTCAGTATTTGATGTGCCTGGTGAACGAAACTCATTAAGAATGTTGCAAGATTCCCAACGGTACAAACAATTACGTTTCAAGACATATGTATTAGTTTCAATGTGCGTTGTGTTGGAATAAAATATTTTTTTTTATCTCGTTCATTCCTACATCTCCAAATTTAGGACAGTTGAGCCAACTTTTACAAATATCATTTTCAATATTTCTTGCAAGATATTATCCAGATTAAAATTGGCTGTAAAACAGGATCTGTGATACATTTTGTTATTTTAATAATAATTTTTAAATAGAATTATGATTTTTGTGTTAAATTGTTCAGAAATCAACCTTCTTTAAATAAAAAACCCAAAAACTCAATTTCGAAAATTTGAGACAAGAGGTCTCTTATCATATTCCGCATCACATATAGACAAATACTGGTTTAACTTAAGGTATGCATTTAAATAAATTATTAGAAACAAATAATCATAATTTATTTCCTATCAGTAAATAATAAATATAAAAATAAATCAAATATAGGGTCCTACTACGTAAATTGACTGCACCCAAAAGAAACTGTTAACGCTAAACATTGATTTGTCTTTAATTCTCTTCCAAATTCATTAAACGAATTTATAAATATATACGAAATAAATTACTATCTGCAAGGAACAGATATGGTTGGTTTTGATAAATTGGGTGTCAAAGTATCCGTATCCATCATGCAAATGACAATGAACATTAAAAATAAAAGTAAAAACGTACATTGTTTGTAATAATAAATGTTAT
Source organism: Philaenus spumarius (assembly GCA_018207615.1). Taxonomy (NCBI): domain Eukaryota; kingdom Metazoa; phylum Arthropoda; class Insecta; order Hemiptera; family Aphrophoridae; genus Philaenus; species Philaenus spumarius. The sequence goes on from JAGFPH010005968.1 coordinate 22,602, forward strand.
TACAAGTTTTCAAAACTTACCGTGGGCTGAATTATTTTTGTAAATAAATTTGATTTGACGGTTTAGAACTTCGTAATAAAGAAGAAGCATATTAATTAAAGTTTCGTGGAACTATTTTTCTTTTCAAGTTCATCGTTATAAATAGAACCGCAAGTAGTGGCAGATTTAACAAAACAATATGATTATAATAATACATTATACAATTTACATGATTAAAATTCCTGATGTAAGCTTGATATATTAAGTAATTTTATTTTGTTGGGAGCGGGAGTTTTTCACTATATTATTTTTTATAGTGAGATAAGGTATTCTAATGTAATGATAATTATGATAGTATTTCAGATATTACATATGAAAGTAGTATATAATTTTCCTTATACACACTTTAGCCCAGTCGGTATAGGTTAAAACTACCAGTAATTTGCAATACGGTTGATTTTTTTTATACGTACCTTAAAGTATGTAGATTAACATAAAAAAAGTTTACCAGTCTATCGATTTCCCAAAGTCAAAAAAAATCGATTATCATTTTTTTCGATTATCCTTAATATTTCGAGCTGGGATGAAGATAGAGGAAAATAAAAAATACCACCGTGTAGGGAAAGTATTTTTCAATAACAAAGGGCATATGTATTTATTTCCTCCGAGCAATGGTTTGTCTGGAAAAAATTCGATAATGCAGGTATGTATTTTTCAGCAGGGGAAATCACTATAAGTTGAAATCTCATTCATTTATGAAGCGTTGGGTCATTCTAAATTGGCCGAATTTTAATATATCGAATTGAAACTTGACATAGGAGTTAAAATATATATTTTAAACACTTATGCTGAGTCTCAGCTTGTTATCTTGAAAATGACCCGATCTAGAGCAACTTGACTTATCAATGGGTTTCTCGATTTTAGGAGTACCGGACCCACGAACTAATTTCAATCGGCTCCAGTTTCGTCAATTTTTGGAATATCAACATAAATTTGTTTTACAAGTTGAATACACCAGTATAAATATTCTTAGTAAGTATGAACGATTTTTGTCATGTTATTTTAAAAAACGAGGCGCTTCAATATAGTCTTCTGTTTTACCTATCTCGTTTTAACTATAACACTTTTGGATTCAACGACTCAATTTTCGACATTTTTGAACATATCGATTTAAAAGTTGGTACAGAAGTTACAAACACAGTTGTTTTTTGCTATACTTTTTTTTTAAACTATATTTACAAAATTGACTGATCTGCAGCTGATCAACTCAAGCGTTTTGATGAAAAATCTAAAAAGGCCTAAAATTATACTTTTTTGAGTTACTTGTGCTTTTAAAAGTAAATAATAAAAAAGGTTTATACTCCTTGATCTTGTTTGAATCTATATGTTCAACTTGTAAAACAAATTTTATGTTGATATTCCAAAAATTGACGAAACTGGAGCCGATTGAAATTAGTTCGTGGGTCCGGTACTCCTAAAATCGAGAAACCCATTGATAAGTCAAGTTGCTCTAGATCGGGCCATTTTCAAGATAACAAGCTGAGACTCAGCATAAATGTTTAAAATATATATTTTACCTCCTATGTCAAGTTTAAATTCGATATATTAAAATTTAGCCAATTTAGAATGACCCAACGCTTTATATATGAGTGAGATTTCAACTTTTAGTGATATCCCCTGCTGCAAAATACATACCTGCATTATCGAATTTTTTCCAGACAAACCATTGCTCGGAGGAAAGAAGTACATATGACCTTTTTTATTGAAAAATACCTTCCCTATACGGTGGTATTTTTTATTTTCCTCTATATTCATCCCAGCTCGAAATATTAAGGATAATCGAAAAAAATGATAATCGATTTTTTTTGACTTTGGGAATCGATAGACTGATAAACTTTTTTTATGTTAATCTACATAAATAAATAAATATTTATAATGGAATTTCACCAAGAACCAACGGTCGTTATTATAAAAAATAGTTTAATCTACATACTTTAATGTACTTATAAACAAAAAATCAGCCGTATTGTAAATTACTGGAACTTTTGGTCTAAAATTACCCCTACCGACTGGCCTACTTACTAACACCTTGACAGAGGAAGACATTTTAACATGTTTTGTGTTACATTAATCAACGTAATTTTGTATCTACAAAGAATATTTTAGTGGATAAAGAATAATATTTGTAATTAATGAAAATTAACATTCAAGAAAATTAACATATTTAATAAATTGCTTCTTTTACTTTCTCACTATACTATAGTATAGAGAAAGTATAGTGATCGCAAAAAAAATCGATGTTGAGATATTTGTGGAAATATCCGTTTTGGGACCCCCTGAGTCCAAAAAAGTGATTTTTACCAAATGTCTGTCTGTTTGTCTGTATGTATACAAAGCTAGAGCGAAAAATAATTTGATCGATTTCAAACAAATTTACACCAGACATGTCAAGTAGCCCTGTATAGATGCACGAAAAAGGGTTTTGAAAAATGTTGAAAAACAACCCCCTTTTTTGACAAAAACCCCCCAAAAAATCAGTTATTATTTTTTATAAAAAAACGACTCTAACGATTTTGATAAAATTTGGCTTATTTGTAGCCTTTAAAGTGCCCCACCATATGCAAGAACTCGCACCTTTCTAAAAATTCTCGTTTAGCTAATAATAATAATAATAACTGATTTTTGGGGGTTTTTCGGCCATAAAGGGGGTTTTTTAAACATTTTTGAAAACTTTTTTTCGTGCACCTATAAAGAAATAATTGACGTGTTTGGTGCAAATTTGTTCGAAATCGATCGAATAGTTTTCTCTCTAGATAATAATAATAATATTTATTAGGTAATCTCAAACTTTAATAAAAAATCACCTCTCCTACCCCACCCTACAAGTCACAGTGAATCTGTTTAATAATTTAAATATGTTTGTGAGAAAGTATGTGCCAGTTCCTTGTACCGTTTATTTTTTACTTAACGCTGAAAAAAAAAGAAATTATAATGGTATAATCTGGCCTATACTCCTATGGAATCCTTATGTATTCTTACTAGCAAAATAATAGTTAAATGGTGTTTAAGCTTGAGAGGCTATATGCGCTCTCGGTGAGTTCCATTTGGAACCTCCCACATAGTTCAAAGCTAGTTATTGGTGTTCGTATACGCTGATCACAAATTAATACGGGGTATATGTGTAACTCACGCACAGAAAACGGCTAAGCAAAAACAAATATATAAATACTAGCTGCCCAACCCGGCTTTGCATAGATAGACAAATCAAAGTTACAAAAATATATATCAATAAATATATTACACTAATTATTTCTTATGGGGATTTTAGTAACTTTGACCCACCAAACCCCCCCCCCCCCCGAATTTCGAATTTTTTGAAACCCTTTCTTAGCCAGCACCTACAGCCATAGATTAAGCTACATAAAAAATTTCATTCCAATCCGTTCAGTAGTTTTAGAGAAATCGTGATTTAGTAACTTTGTTCCCCCCAAACCCCTAAAATTTCGAATTTTTTTCAAACCTTTCTTAGTTAGCACCTATGGCCCTAGAGGAAGCTACATACCAAATTTCGTTCCAATCCGTTTGGTAGCTTTGGAGAAATCGTGATTTAGTAACTTTGACCACACTCCCCCCTAAGATTTCGAAGTTTTTTAAACCCTTTCTTAGTGAGCACTTATGGCCCTAGAGGAAGCTACATACCAAATTTTGTTCCAATCCATTCAGTAGTTTTTGAGATTTCGTGACGAGTCTGTGAGTGAGTGGTATTTGGCTTTTATATATATAGATAGGTCAAAATGCTAACTTACATATTATCCCTACAATTTGTAGAAAAATTATTGTAATAAGAAATTGGTATTGCTCTGGTAACTCATCGTACATTTAATTATCAGTTGCAGTAATATTGCTAATGTAACGTAAAGCATGTAGGATGAATGTAAACCTATTTGTCAAAGCAAATAATCTAATTTAGAGTTGAATACGTACTTCTAAGAATTGCCATACCGTAGTATAGCCAGAAATCCACATTTAGAATCACGAGTGAATTAACACAAGTTGTAATTAATTTACTCAAAGGTTTAAATGGGGTTTTGTAACTTAAAAATTAATATAAACCACTGAAACAACAATTTAGATTGTGTTATTTGAGTTACAACGAATAATATTAGCATTAATAAAAAGATATATGACTGTGGGGGAAAATACAGCCGATTTTCCATTGGGTCAAATAAAACGCAAGACTTTCCAAATTTAATGTAGGCCTACATTTAAATTTATTTTTATTGACCAGCCAAAATGATAAGTCATAGAGCATCATGTTTTAAAAATTCTACTTATATAAGTGGTATTTGATTAACGTATATAGTCCATTTTCTAAATGCGTGATTTATTTCAATGCAGTGTTGCTTATAAGTAAAAAAACTAAAACATTCTAATGGGAGAAACTTTTGTACTTCTTGAAAATATTTAACAAATATGTCTAAACATCGACACATTGCAATGAAACAACAAAGAATATTACAAAACTGGGAAATTCTTACTTTAGTCATCCCAACTCAACCTTCATAAAAAAAATGCTTTGCCTTAACAACCTCTAAAGCACTTCCACGTGTTATTTGTTATTTTATTTAAACCTTTTATAGTTTCTCCTCAAAAAACTATTTAATTTCTGTCCGAAATTTATTTTAATGCAGAAGTTAATAATATTTGAATTTCCATATATTAAAAGTCGTTATGTACGTAGCTCTTTCATCATTGTTGTAAGAGATTTGTATGTGCGTGTGTATACACTCCCATTCTTAGGCCTTAATTATAAATGTTTACAACAACAAACAACATTTAAACCATCTAAACTGTTTCTATTTTATTTTTGTTTATTCACAAAATGCCTGTTCGTTGATTCAAATGAGAAAACTTCCTTTTTTTAATGTGTTGAACGTGACCTTTAAATTTTGATGCAATCAGATAGGTTATTGATTAGACCAAAAATTCAGTTTTCAATACAGGTGACAGACATATAACACAACATAATATTTTTCTTCAGTTATATAATTCTAACTATTTTGGAGTTTCAACAATATACAATGGTACCATGTTTGTCAGTAAACATTTTCATAATTTAATATTCAGTGGTATAGGTTATACGTAAAGTTGTACGTTTTTATTTCAGTATTATATACATCATTATCATCTCGTATTTTTAAAACACAAGTGAAATAAAATGTACATCTATCTATATATAATCCAAATACCACTCACTGACTCATCACGAAATCTCAAAAACCACCTAACGGTTTGGAATGAAATTAGGTATGTAGCTTCTTCCTAGGGCCATAGGTGCTCTCTAAAAAAGACTTTCCAAAAATTCTAAATTTTAGGGGATGTTTGGGGGAGTCAAAGTTACTAAAAATCCCCATAAGAAATACATAGTGTAATATATTGATTGATATATTTTTTCAAATTTAACTGTGATTTATCTATCCGTGCAGAGCCGGATCGGACCAGCAAGTAATGTAATAAGAAATCTCATAATTTATGTAATACAAAGGAAAACTTAACGCGAGAGAAGAAAAGTTCTTAATGAGGGAGAATCAACAACTTACGAAAGAGGAAGTTAAAGCATTTAAAAGAAAAAACAGCTTTTAGGAGAAATAACAAACATTTTAAAATGCGTACGCCTATGTAAGCAATCAAGTTAAATTGGGCCCGTTATTATTTAAATACTCATAAGATAACTAACCATAAATTAATAATAAACTTTGATGAGGCACAATCTAAATATTTTTCAAACTGCCTTACTATTTGTCTAAACTATATTTTTTTACATTTAAATTTTTAAGCGTACTAAGCTTAAATTATTTGTCGAATTAATTAACTTACAAGATATGCGATTTAATAGCACATTAATACAAAAACAAATCAACTTAATGTTTCCTTTTGTTACACATTATAACTAATGTAGTGAACTGTACCTTTATTAATGCAAACAACTTACAATCATTAGTCGAAGTTGGCCATCATTTCTGAATATAGAATGTACGGCACATTGTCTCTTATATTACAAGATACTAGCTGCCCGATCCGGCTTGGCACGAATAAACAAATCAAAGTTAAATGTATATTAACAAAAAATATGTAGCAATATATATGTATTTCTTATTGGAATTTTTAGTAACTTTGACCCCCCCGAACCTCCTTAAAATTTCTAATTTGTTGAAAACCTTTCTTAGCGAGCACCTACGGCCCTAGAGGAAGCTACATACCAAATTTCATTCCAATCCGTTCTGTGGTTTTTGAGATTTCGTGATGAGTCAGTGAGTGGTATTTGGATTATTTATATATAGATTATATGTTATGAATAAATTGAAGTGCACATAAAAATAATTGTTTGGTACTTTCAGCCTTATACAATATCATAATGTACTCTTGGATATTTGAAGGAAAGATACAAAGTTTTATGAACAATGGTATTGTATATTTATACAATTTCGTAAGTAAAATAGATCGACAATTCTTTGTGAACGTTGACGAACAAGTTTAACTTTTATCATCTCTTCATAAGGTCAAATATCTTTGCAATACGTAGCTTAAATTCATGTATAATCGATAAAACCAATCATATTAATTTTTCTTTTAATTTAATTTTTTAAATCGGTCATACAACATCGGCAGTTACTTTGAACTTTTCTTCAATGAATTGCAACCAAAATAGCCGAGAAAAGATTTTAAACAAACAAGAATAATTTGGCTTTTATAAATGCAATAGTTTAACATTTCTTTTAAGTGCCACAAAGATATCTCAATTGTACTGTAATAACTTCCTATACAACGATATGATAGTAGTTTGAAATGGTTTCGTATTTTTTAAACTATCTGGTTGTAATTAATAGTTTTTGCTTTAATACACTCTGCTTGAAACGGATTTAATTGAACCATAAAGTGTTATACTATGTCGTCATTGGCCTTGATGTTTTGTATGTGAAAAACTTTAAACACACCCATAACTTAGTCACACGATCTTAAAGAAGTGTTTCAGGAAGATTCTATACGTTCAAAAAAATAAAGTTCTTCAAAATATATTCTATACTAAGAATATTGTGTAGAACTTGTATTAACATTTTACCCTGTGTTTTTAATGTGTCTTAAAACCAATCTATACTATTATATAAAAATCAAATGGTGTATGGCTGTGTGTGTGTGTGTTACTCAATCACGTAAAAACTACTTTCTGGATTTGAATGAAATTTGGCACACATATAGATCATGACCTGGAATGAGACATAGGCTAGAATTCATTTAGATAAAAGGATTGAACCAACTCCTAAAACAATAAATATTTATTATTATACTTCCATTAAGACTAGAGAGCTGGAAATGTGTACATTTATATCTTACAAGATACGCTATATAAAACCTCAACTATGTTTATTTTTCGTAGCGTGTTTATAAGGGGCGAAAATGTGATAACAACCCCTAAAACAATACAAATTAATTATTATACTTCCCATTAATCTAGAGAGCTGGAAATTGGTACATTTATTTCTTACAAAACATATATACTATGTAAATCATATTTGCATTTTACAGCGTGCTGCTAAGGGGTGAAATGTAATAACAAAAATTAAAACAATCAACATTTATTACTATGCGGCGAATCTTTGGACCTTGTGCGAAGCCACGGGTAACTGCTAGTATTATAATAATATCAATAACGTCATTGGCAATTATTACTAAACTAATACCACCTCACCACTATCTTGAACCTCCAAATGTCAGTAGATATTTAGACAAGTGTAACAACACTTTTCGAAAGAACAGATGATTGTAAGCGTATTTTTTTCTATTGTGAATTTTTCGGGCCTGTTTACGACCTACAAGTCTCTAAGAAATTTATTTTACACCCAATAAATTTGCAAAAAATCTTAAACGGGTATCGCTAAACAAATTATGTAATCTACATTTAAATTAGCTCAACTATAAATTATTTTTATTGTTAAATTATAAATTATTAATTATAAATTATAATTATTATAAGTTATTATTCCAAGTGCATAACTACTAATGTATGGCAGTATTTAAGAGAAGAATATAAGATGAAAGCTATCTTACAATCTTGTTTTCAAGTCAAGTAGATATGGTAGTTAAGGTTATTATGAAATCATTTAAAAAAGGTCAAATAGCATAACTAACAAATGATAAAATAATATATAATTTGTATGTGTGCATAAAGATAAGGCTTTTTGTATGGAACTACTACATCTATTTCTATGAGCTTTCCTTTAACAAAATTTTAGAAAAATAATTACATATTCAGTCACATGACATGACATTTAATAAAAGAAATAATCTTTAAGTTTCCAGCTACATATTTATATTATGATGTGGTTCCCATTTATTCACTCATGTATGAAGAAACACGTAACTGGACTGAAACCACTCTTTCAACATGTACATTTGAGATAATGAAATATCTACATTAACACGTTCTCTGCTACGGAAAATTTCGTTTTTCTTATGCTAGGAACTGACCTTTTATTTTTTAAATTTATAGCCTAAATGAGTAGAAATTACCTTATTTTTCATTTTTGAACGTCCATAGCACATAGGCTTAAAATTAGCGTGCGAGGTAAGCAATGCTCTGTGTATTGAAAATACTCCCAATATGCGGGTTGGCGTGCAAAGAACGCAATGCAGTGTATTGAAAATATTCCCCATACGGGGTTAGGCGTGCGAAGTACGCAATGCACTGTATATTGAAAATACTCCCAATATGGGGGAAGTCGTGCGAAGAATGCAATGCACTGTGTATTGAAAACACTCCCAATACGGGGGTTCTCGTGCGAACCACGCAATGCAGTGTATTGAAAATACTCCCAATACGGGGGTTGGCGTGCGAAGCACACAATGCAGTGTATTGAAAATTCTCCCAATACGGGGGTTGGCGTGCGAAGTACGCAATGCACTGTATATTGAAAATACTGCTAATATGGAGGATAGCGTTCGAAGCACTCAATGCACTGTGCATCGGCCACTTCTCATAATGTTCAGTGTCAAGCTCACATGGTTGCGTCCTTAGCAGTGAACGTGTTAACCTTGTTTTTATTGCCTCCTATTTATCAACGAACTTTTCTACCTTTTACAATTCTCATTAGAGTATGTAAAACATCATATATACAAAACATAATATTGAAGTTCAGTTTCTATTATGGTAAGCTCACAATTCCATTTGATCCTATTGGTATTGTTTGAAGTTAAGTATTTGTATTTGTAACTGTAATGTGTATTATCTTTGTATCAAACCACCATCTAAACTCCTGTAGTAAAACAACTATTCAAAACAAGTGCAAATATTATTCTTGTGCCAGTTTAATTTAAATCCAAGTGTCCATAATTTAAAAGACCTAATTTAAACGGTTTCTTTGTATGGGCACTGTGCGCTTTTGTATAATCACAAAACAAATGGAGCAAGAAGTAATATATTTTTAGGTTAGTTCTGTTTTCTATAGGATTAGGTTTGTATTAAGAGGTATTTGTTGTTGTTATACTATAAAATGTCGATAGCATAATCGTTTGACTTTTCGTTCTACTAAAACATAAACGTGAAACTTTGTATTGAAGGACAAAGTTAAAACCATTGGTCAATTCCCTCCACTTAATTCGAAAGCTTAAAATCCTCCATAGTTTATTTTTAAACAAAATATAATACAAAGTAAACCAAACCTTAACAGAATTTGTAAAAAAAACTGCACAAAATTAAAACAATTATTTCAGAATAGTGCTAAACACAAAATTAAAAATTGAACGTAAGAAATAAAATACATATTTATAAAAAACCCTTAAATTAAATAAATTTCAGGTTCAAAAACCCAATTTATGAAAACAACAAGCAAATATCAAATAGCTCTTCTAATATAAAGACAAAGATTTTTATAATAATTCCTTTGACTTTACCGAATGGTTGATTTTATTCTTTAATCGATTGTTCGAAACATACGTATGTATTGTTTAGATTATTGTAAGTTCAAATTTTAAGATTCACAGTTTTCAGTCTGCTAGTAGTGTCAAACAAATTAATTAAGTAAGGTATAAAACAACAAAAAGAATCATACTTTACACAGAACTTTCTGGTTTTAAAATAAATAGTTTTTCATCTAGAGGTATCCTTACTCTTTAAAATATCACGCTCTGCTGAGATTCTGAAATTTCAAAACTTTAAACACGATTCTTCCTTGTTAGTGAATTCCAAAAAAATAAAATAATATAAAATTTGTTTAAAGTTAGGCTATTGCATTTGGTATTATGAACTCGCTTACAATATGATAAATGTGCAGCTTTGCTACAAATCGTAAAGCATTATTACTTTGTAGTTGTAATTCTAACACGACCTTTTACCTGTATTTCATGGCTCGGTAATTAATCCAGACCAATACGCCGTAAATATTAATTGTCATCTTAGCAATAATGTAATTAAAAGGAAATACCACCTGTTTTGATTCTTAGAATCTATTACTGCTGTCTTCCTGTTGTAGAAAAATTAATTAACAACATTTCAACCTGTACAAACTTAGAGAAAGTATATTTTAAATCACTTGAGTATTTAATACTAGTGGCATTGTTTGTTAAATTAAATTATACATTTACGTTTTCTCTCTTTTGAAAAGTTAATTACATCTTAAAGTTAAAGCTCGTACTATTTATGGATATAAGTGGTTCTTTTAAATTCAACACAGTTTTGTCCCTCACAAATTCGCTCTTAAAAAACGTTTATTTTTAACCACAGTTTGAACATTGAAATTAATAACTTAAAGTGTAATTTCAGTGAAATAGGTCAGTACACAATCGGAGTACAAATAAATGCATTACTAGTTCAAATTAATGAAAAATAATGGCAACCAGGAGTAACAGATAATAAACAAAACTGAATTATAGAATAGAATAATAAAGTCATAGGATACATCTGTTCGTATATCAAATTCCATTTATTACGTTTCAAAGTTTGTTCTGAATATTGTATTATCTATTTGCAGTCGCCAGATTCTTGGAAATCTAGGATAATTTAATAATGTATTGCACATAATACATTCAAGGATAAATTACATTATCCAGCAGTAAAGAATGTTTCTACAATATTCAATTGTTTATTAGTTTAAGTTTTCATACATTGGTATTTTGTTAAATAGATTTTAATGTATTGCAGTCAGTAACTTAAAACCTTACTAAATATTAGCTTGATACAGTGTGGGGTTAGCGAGAGAAAAGGTTAAAAATCCTTAGCTCTCGATATTCCAATTCATACTGATTAGAGGGTTGGGGTTGGGGGTCTGACCAAAGCAAGCGAACAGTGACATTTCCTCCTAAATTAATTGTGCAGAAGTATAGTGATACTCTTGAAATTTAATGCAAAAAATGTCGAAATCAATAATACAAATAGTCTTCTAAACCTTATAAACACCCTACAAATTAGAATACAAATACTGTATTGTCTGTACGAAAATGCTACTTGTGAATTCATAGCAATATTGCCTATCACAAATTAATGAATAATTTGAATCGTCAAATTAAACGTTTCTTCAAAAATGGTGGTTTATTAACCATCGTTTGAAAACAGCGATGATTAAAACACGGATTAATTACTGTAGAATAGGTCACTATGTCATCGCAGTACAAGTAATGTAATTACCCATTCAAGTCAATTAGGATTGACGGCAACCAGGAATAAACGAAAATAAACAAATCAAGTTTATCAGAATAATTGATTATATATATCAGAATAATCAACTCATGCGGTACATCTGCTCTAGTATCAAATGACAGTCGTTACTTTCAGCCGTTAGTTAATTAGTTTTTATAAAAACCATGACTATTGACTATATACTTAGTTTTAAATGGATACAACATTAACTTTAATAAGTAACTAGGGACACTCCCCCTGGACGCTTCGCGTCCCAACCCCGCCTCAGATGGCTGCTTCGCTTCGTTCGCAGTTGGAAAATTCGCTAAAGAATCTCGTTAATCTTTGGCTCGTTTGTACATACGTGAGCGAGCATAAATCAGCTTTATTTGGCAGCTGACTCAAACTCATTAAATATTTAATAAGATTAACATGGGAAATTTGAAGGATTGTGTGGCCGGAGCTCCTTCTAGGGTGAATAGCGGCTAAACGGATCTTAAATCTGTCGGGAAAACGTCAGTTTGAAATTAAATTTTCTACAACCTTTGTATTTAACATTTTTTTTTATCTCTTACCGTTTTCTTACAAAATGCGATCAATGTGGAAAAATTTTAAAAATTGAAAAATCTTTCCCGCCCAAAACGTGCTTTCAACATTAAAAATGTTAACTTTTAGGAATTTTTCTGAAAGTTTCTCGTCAAGAGCTTTCAATTATGAGGTCGAGGGGGTACAATTATGGGATGTGCCTCATAGTTTATGTCAGTGAATCGGTGAACGTCTGCTAGCTTTAAAGACGTTGGGCGGAGCCTCCCTTCTCGGATGAATAGTGGCTAAATGGATGATCGAATCTTGAATCTGACGGAAAATTGTTAGTTTGAAATTAAATTTTCTACAACTTTTGTATTTAACATTTTTTTCTATATCTTACCGTTTTCTTACAAAACGCGCTCAAAGTGAAAAAATGAAAAGATATAAAAAATCGAAAAAAATTTCCCGCCCAAAAGGTGTTTCCAAAATTTAAAAATGTTAAATTCTGGAAATTTTCCTAAAAGTTTCTTGTCGAGAGCTTTAATTCAAGTATAAAGTTGAGGGGTGTCCGATTACGGGAAGTGCCTAATAATTAATGTCAGTGAATCAGTGTTACCGTCTAGCTTTATATAAGTAGATTAATAGTATAATACAAATTTAGCTTCTTATAAAATGCCTGATTGGGTCTTCTCTTGTTTTCGATTTGGATAACACACTCTACTGTGTACAGTTTCAAATCAGAATAGTGAGGTTAATATCAGTAAATTGTTTGTATCATTGAAAATTGATACAGATACTTTCAGATATTCGTAATATCTGTAATACTTTTTGTTACATATTATTATTTAGTTTTATTATAACTAACAGTTAATAGTGTTACCAGTTCTTTTGTACAGGGAAAATAATGAATAAAAAAAAAGAAAAAGATATCAGTGGTCTAAATAAGTGATAGATTGTGGTTTACGCTTTTTCTTCTTAGTGAGAACATTGCTGACTGCGGTCCAAATTACATTACTTAAACAAAAACTGATATCGAAGGTAATATCACAGACTTAGTGAATACGATTTCGTATTCCATTTACTTGTTAGACCTGCGACAATGAAATAAGATTACAAACAAAATATTTTACTCATAGTAAAATATTTAAACATTATTAGTAGATTATAAAATTTAAATTATTAGATATTTATATGTAATAAATATCTAGTATTTAATATATAGTATTTAATAAATATCTAAATAGTAGTATTAATATTTAGTAGATTATTTAAACATAAACGATAAAACAAAATTATAGTAACAACTCTTTGTACTTTGGTTTGAGTAGTATAAATATGTTTAAAAAAAACATGTAACATAAATGCACGAATCCCTTTTATATAAGGTTTAATTTTTGAAAAACGAATCAATTTTCATATATTAAATTGGTCTTGTTGAAAAATATATTCATATTAATTATTGTCAAAGCAATTGGAGTTTTATTACTTGAGACAGTTTGATACTTCGTTAAACACACTTTATGTGTGTACGTCCCTTTATGTGTTATAAATATATCATACGATAATGCAAGTTAAAGAGCTCTTCAACTCGTAATATAGAGATGTAAACGCTCGTAATATTCCTAGTTTTTATTACTTTAAGGCTTTGACATAGCTTAGTGTAAGAGGTTTATAAGTTATATAAGTGACATGGATGTAAACTCTTATGCCAAAAATCATGTTAGACGTAAACAGGAAGTAATATACTGTATTAATATAAGTACAGCTGCGATATATTTACAATTACAATGTTCTGAGATTAAAGAATACTTTTGCAACCTAAACGAAGCATTTATCCGTTGCTCAGCAACTTTAACATATTTTTAAAACTGAATATTTGCATGAACATAAATGTACTTTTTGTCGTACTGTATTATAAACTGATGTTTTTAATGCAAGCTTTACGTCCATAAAATATTGTAGTCATTCACTACTTGCTCAAAAACTCAGCTGATTCAATAATTATGTCACCAGCACCTAAAGGTATTTTATTGTACTAGGAATAAAAAGTATTATACGTAAACAATGCATTGTACTTTAAACTTACAACAGCTGTAACTTCAAAAGGTTCAGCTGTTTTCCAACTGATAGCAGCACTATCGCTCATAGCTTGGATTGCGTTTAAAATGTGTAGAAATATGTATAATGTAAATTATATAATTAAGTGTTCGTGTGATTCTAGTAATGTATGATAAAAAGTATCGTTTATAACTTGCACCTAAAGTGTTTTTCGTGTTGAATATGCCTCGCACATAAAACCCCGTTCTCGCACCAAAACAATCCACTAGTGATGGAATTACTATTACAGTGTGTGAACATATTCGACAATTATTTTAAAACAATAATTTTTTATTCGTAAATATTGTCAGATTTCAGACTGAATGAACAATTTTAAACCAATACAAAATACCTGTAATCAAAGTAGAAATGCAGTTTATAAAAACGAATATCATAATTATTTATAAAAATATGTTTAAAATAAATCAGTCTAATGAAATAACGGTAGGTGCAATCATAACTCTGTAGATATCACAAATAATAACGTAGCTCTCAGCAATAGTAACAACTGAAACTAAAACACATACAAATGCAATGCAATAACGGTTCATCAAAAACCCCAAATTGGCTTGGCATTAATTATATTTAATCTAATAAAAATCTCTAGAATATATTCTTCTTGCACACAGCAAAGTAGACAAAGTGGCTTAAGGCTTCTGAATTAGATTAGGTTGGAGAAAATATTATTATTAGGCTATAAGGATGGCTCTGAAAATGCTAAAATTAACTCCCTCTAATATCACCAAAATATTGCTGTGTTTTTTTACCAGAATGTTTAAATCGTATTATGTACATACAGTTTCAAGACAAACTAGTAGCAAAATAATGTACGGTGTTATATATTGTTTTTATCGTATTTTCCCTTAAATGTTCAATGTTTCCCTCTTTTGTTTATTTCTGCTTCAACATCAATCTAACTTAACATCGCCGTGTTTATTTAATTTAGAGATATATCGGTTTAATAGCACAAAATTATGTTTTTGTTTACAATCATTATGGAAATATATACTCTTTCTAAATTAAATTATAATATATGTTTTACTATGCAAAAAATGTGTAATAACTAAATTAGTTTATAATTAACTTAACTACAATGACGCCCGAACGGAAAAGTACAAATAAACCATAATTAATAATTTGTAAATGTTTTCCTTATATAATGGATT
>JAGFPH010005968.1:53472-63882 GCA_018207615.1 Philaenus spumarius
AAATAACAATTTCTGTATTTAGGGCGTAGCCCCATGGCTCTTTAGATGGCAAACCATACCACGATGTTGGCTACTATACCCAGGATCCACCATAGGTAAATAATTTGACGTTGTTTACAATTTATAAACAGAAAATCTAAATTTCAGTATTTGGGCGTAGCCCCTATTGCAAAATAGATGGAACAAGTAAACTAGCGATAAACTCAGACGTCATGTAAATAGACCGACAAGTTTTACACTTTATATGCAGCAAATAACAATTTCTGTATTTAGGGCGTAGCCCCATGGCTCTTTAGATCTCAAACCATACCACGATGTCGTCTACTATACCCAGGATCCACCAAAGGTAAATAATTTGACGTTGTTTACAATTTATAAACAGAAAATCTAAATTTCAGTATTTGGGCGTAGCCCCTATTGCAAAATAGATGGAATAAAACCAAGTAAACTAGCGATAAACTCAGACGTCATGTAAATAGACCGACAAGTTTTACACTTTATATGCAGCAAATAAGAATTTCTGTATTTGGGGCGTAGGCCAGTTGCTATATAGATCCGAACAATACTATAAAGTCGGGCGCTTTACGTTATTGTTAGTGTAAACAAAGTTATAAAATGGTTTACAGTTTATAAACAGTAAACATCAATACCCGTACTTGGGGCGTAGCCCCTTTGCATAATAGATCCGTATCAAACCATGAAGTCAACCGCTCTACTCTCTGGTCATCAAATATAATATAGTTTTACAGTTTGTAAACAGTAAATAACAATACTGTACATATAGTTGGGGCGTTGTTCATATTCAAAATTAAGCCTGACTTTCTAGGAGGATGTATGCTTTACGCACCACATCAAATGTAAATAAATCACCAGTTTATAGTTTATAAACATTAAATAATAATATCTGTATTTGGGGCGTAGCCCCTAAGCAAATTAAATTCAAACAATATAACGAATATTTCCGCTTTACTCAGACGTCATGAAATGTAAATAAAGCGCTATTGTTAACAATTGGTACTTTAGGGCCGTAGCTCCTTCGAATATTTATTTTCAATAAATCAAGGAATGGGAAATGACAACTAAAAGTTACGAATAAAAGAATCAATGTAGAAAACTACATTTTAATTTTTTTACAGTGTTGCCAGATTTATGGACGCAATATGACACTAATTTAGTCATTCTGTATACATGAAAAATATACAAAGGTCGACTGCAGCGACTCTGTCGAAAGAACACGGAACTATGAAATGTATATCATTTACTAACTTCCTACCATTATTGAGTCCACCCAAATATTTGCAACATGTTTTTAGGTCTGAAAAAAAATTAAAAAATATGATTTGATATTTTGTTAAGCAACCTTATGAAATATAGAACAAGCTTACTCTTTAAAATATCACACTGGTTCACGACACAATTGTTTAACATGGGGTTGTACTATTGCGTCCTTATACGGACGCGACATTGCACCCGGACGCAACTTTAAATGTAAAGTGCTTTAACATGGACGCAATAATGATATAAAAGTATATATAGATTTATATGTTTTTAAAATGTATATTGATCTGGAACGTATTGGTTATTTATTGCTGTAATTGTATATCAATCTAATATACTTAACAGATACCAAATGCAATATTAATCTTATGATACCACGGCTCACTGCCACACTTATACAATTAATTATCTCGTTAACACCACCCTCTGACCACCAACTCTCGGGTAATCAGTTTAGACAATACTGTACAATTACATACACTGAAGGGAACACTAAACTTAAATGATTAACCACTAGTATCTTGTACAGGAATGTCGACGTTCTCAAATCCTTGTAGTGGTGTAATCTTTCTGGTCTCTCTGTCCGACCTAACTCAAAAATACTTATAGGAAGTGTTACACCGTACACGAATTAAACTCGAATCTTAAACCTGATCATAATCTTAAACTAATTAGAAAAAGAAATGTGGTCTCCAAAATTGGAAATTTTTGGCTCAGCGCATAAAACCTTCAACAAGTTTGTTTCATTTCTTTTGGTATCATCAGATCAACCGAAGAATGGCGAGTTTACCTTACTCACCAAGAGTTTCTTACCGTAAATCGTTCCAACCATTCTAACCAACAACAATAATCATGGGAATACATTACAAGTTGGTGGTGGAAACCCATGAAAAGACGTGACGACTCCGAAAATCTATATCTATATAATTATATAAAAGCGAAATACCACTAACTCACTCACTCACTCACTCACTCATCACGATTTCTCAAAAACTACCGAACGGATTGAAATTAAATTTGGTATGTAGCTTCCTCTAGGGCCATAAGTGTTCAATAAAAAATGGTTTTAAAAAATTGTAAATTTTAGGGGGGTTTGGGGGTTTCAAATTACTAAATCACGATTTCTCCAAAATTACCGAAAAGATTGGAATGAAATTTGGTATGTAGCTTCCTCTAGGGCCATAGGCGCTCGCTAAGAAAGGGTTTCAAAAAATTCGAAATTTTAGGGGGGTTTGGGGATCAAAGTTAAAATCACGATCTCTTCAAAACTACCGAACGGATTGAAATGAAATTCGGTATGTAGCTTCCTCTAGGGCCATAGGTAGGGTATGAAAGGGTATGAAAAATTTATAAATTTTATAAGGGGTTTGGGGGGATCAAAGATAATAAAATCATAATTTCAGATCTTTTATTATTATGACAATAGTGCTTTTATTATTTAAGATCTATATATATATATAAGCCAAATACCACTCACTGACTGAACACTTAAAAAGAATACAATTACGTTAAAAAGACTGAAAATACCAACCACCACGAGCAACGCCATACGGGTCAGCTAGTATATATATAAAAGCCAAATACCACTCACTCACTCACACACTCGCTCACTCACTGAATCATCACGAAATCTCAAAAACTACTGAACGGATTGGAACGAAATTTGGTATGTAGCTTCCTCAAGAGCCATAGATGCTCAATAAGAAAGGGTTTCAAAGAATTCGAAATCTTAGGGGGGTTTGGGGGGTCAAAGTTACTAAATCACGATCATTTGTCGCATTTATTTCACCAAAATAATTATGCAATAGCGAATCATTGCCGGGTCAGCTAGTAATACTATAATCCTACCCTCTATGATATTTCGGAAATATCACGGCAACTTTATATACGGCAATATTCTAAAAAATTACATTCTTTAGTATTTTTAGATAAAGTTCTTTCTTTTTATAAAATACGAAAAAATAAGACGATACTATATATTATATTTGCTATATCTTTATAACCATGATTTAGAAAAAGAATCTGAATAAAAAATGAATTTTAAATGTACAAGTGACGACAACCGGTATTTCACTTTACAGTTAATTTCACAAAATAAGAATTCAATTTTTTAATTTACAAATTCATAACAGCTACTAATTAAAGTTATACACTTAAAACGTTATAGATATGTAACAACATAATGTCTAATATGTAACTTTGCAAATAAATTACTAAGAATATTTTTCTCTCTTTGGAATTAAAAACAAATGATAAATAAGTATCAATAAATCCGCCGTTATAAACATTTAGTGTCGACAAATGAATAAAGACAAATAATAAATAAATGTTGACAATGTTTTCTTACTATACTATGTTTTTACATTCAGGTACCAAATATCGAGTAATTACAAAACGTATTTTCTGTATATTTTTTATATCTTTTTACAATAATAATTTTTTAAATACAATAATTATTTTAAACTAACAATAACGTAGTCAAACTTTAAAAACTGTTAACCAAAAATTATTTTCCATATCATATTAAAAAAAAATTTATCGTATTTTCTTTCACTTTTAAAATACATAAAAACTTCTCATGAGCAAGCTTAATTTGTTATTTATGATTACAAATGTGTGTTACTAGACAGCTGTCAATGTAGTGCAAATCACCTGTTTTAAAATAGCCTGTTAAAAATAATTCAAGTCCCTTTATGTATGTCACAAATGAAAGGTTGAAATATTCTAGCAATAATTCCAGGATTTGGAATCGACAGATTTCGCATCTACAAGAAGGAAAGGACAAAGCTTGCTTTGAACCTAACTTTAATCTATCATGGGGAGGAGGAAGGATTTAAAACAAATCGAATTCTCGGAATGACTTAACCTTAATGGCACAAGTCCCTTTACTTGAAGATACAACCACCTTCTTTGTGGTTTAATCGGAAATGGGGTCAAATGTCTTCCTTATTATTTCCGGTTAGAATGTAATAATAACCAGGCTGCCTTTGAAAGACTAATACTATAAATCTAGGAAAAATTACATTTATTATCATTTGAGATTTATGATTGGTTCGAAAATGTGACTGCGTTAAGTATATATTTTTACACAAACTTGACTATGCATTTAACTACTAAGTTATAAGTACGTTAAATCATATAAAATATTTATAAAACCAGTAATTGTTTCTTCTGCACTACCGAAATTTAAAAATGGTAAAACTAGCAATAGTCCAGTGACCATATAATATATATCTTGCTTCAGATCTGGTAGTTGTGCTTTTATTTTTGCTGAGATGTTTATGATGGTACAATAATCCAAGTTTTCTACTTCGAGTGTCAAACACAACTTTGTTAAAACTCAAAAAGTTTAAAAAATAATGCGAAATTATTAACCTGTCGTCAGTTTTTGACTATTTTAACCTGGAAAACTAGTTTTACGATAGTAATTATTTCAAACTTTCTCAATGTAAACTAAATTTGCTACAATGCGATAGTAGAACCGTCTCTGTAGACATAATAGTTTTCGAAATACAGTTTTTCAAAATGTATCGGTTTTTCCAACTTGTTTATTAATATTTTGTTGATCTGGGGTTATTTCCACCCTGTAGGCTATTTTCTTCAGGTAATGCCCATGTGGTTTGAGAATACCCACAAATGAAATCCCTCAACATTTTTCATATTTCTTATATTACTAGCCCTGTTCTTTGTGTTATATCATCGAAGCCTTGTTTCATTACGATAAACCCCTTCCCTTCCAAGTCAAAAATTCTGAAAAAGATGATATTTATAAAACCAATATCTTTTTTCCTTTTGCTTAATTTGTGGGAATCTTATGAAAAAAATGACAATTGTGAATTGTTATTTTAGTTTCAATTTAAAAAAGATTAAAATACACTTTGTTGTATTTCGGTCTTGGAAAAACTATTTACAAAACCTACCTGCCCAAAACCGTCACAGGGCAAAAGTTTAAATTTATTATAGGCCTACACAATATAATAACAAATAAAATTATAAAAAGACGAAATACGCCCGTATATATCAAAACTTCTTATTACTTCTAAAGATAATAATTGGTTAGACAAAAAAAAATGGCGGATACGTAAACTGCTACGATATTTTAGGTACGTTTGAAATGATGAAACTGCCCCGCTCATTAAAGAGGATCAAGAAGGGTCGCCTCACCAGACCAGAAATGCTGAAATTGCCCCAACTTTCTACCTGACACAGGTACGGGATATTTCCTTCCGAATTCCCTCCGAATAGTTTCATAGCCTCTTGCTGTAGCATACCAACTGATTGGAACGCATACCAATATTAGGTTTTTTTTATCTATGTGCCTATTTTAGGCTGGCTGGGAATTTATCCATGAAGCAAAGATATTAGGTTAGGTTAGGATGGTTTGGTTTTAGAAGGCTGCAGTCACTGACAGGACGCAGGGACAAAAATAATTCCCTTTTTTCCCCAGTCCCGTAGCGACTATATGGCCGGGCGCTCGGATAAATTTCATCATTTCTAGTCTTGCAAGACGACCCTTCCTAATCCTCTTTAATGAGAGGGGCAGTTTAGATCGTTTCAAAAGTACCCAAAGTGTCGGGGTAGTTTCACTAAGCCCAAAAAATAATATTGTTGAAAATAGAAGAAATCAAAGAACATTTAAGGCAATGATTAAACAGTCTATCAAAATAAAATAAAAACTTTGGAAAAAATTTAATAGAGTAAATGAAATAACTATCTATATGTTTAATTTCTTTAACTCAACTAAAGTACATTTTGCTTTCTTGGAAGGGCCCAGTTGAGCATCGTCGGTTTCTCTATTACAATCTAGTTCAACAGACTACCGAAGAATATAGGCCTACAAGGTATGTTACTTAAACATTTTTTAATATTCCTTCATTCCCTCGTTTTTATCTACTTTACATAACATCAAAGAACTGCTAAACATTTCTAAGCTATAAATAAACAATAAGTAGAAGGAAAGTAACTGTTTTAATTAAATATTACTAAAGTAAAAAATATGTCCGTTGCAATGTGTATGCTACAAAATTACTTTTAAAAGGGTAAATTTAAATAAACATATTAAAAAGCAAACATTATAAAACAAAATAATTTGTTTCTAGTTTTGCATTCAACTTAATAAATTTTAACGCTTAAAACATTTATACATTTTAAATATTTCTATTACTTTTATATTCACAGAGAATATAATTCATTATTAAAATAAAATATACGATGTTTGTATATTGTTTGTTGGTGTTGATGTTGCCAATAGTAAAAATTATCATATTAACACACGATAATAGTTAGTTAGAAGAAATTAGAAAAAGTCAAAATAAAATAAGTTGAGGATGTGCTTTACGAAGGGGTGGAAAAGGTAAAGAATTATGCTTCATGAAAGGTGATTATGTAAGGCTTAATTCTAATTTACAAAAGATGAACTCAATCAAGGTTTTGCAGTGTTTATTTGATATATACTTGATTTTCAGTCTGTTAAGATTAACTTTTTTCTTCAAAAGAGAACTGATTTCAGTACCGGTAATGTTATTGTATTTTCTATTATAAATACAATAAACATAAAGGTTCGCAATTCAAACACCTAGTTTGGTATTTTAAGTGCTCGTATTTAAATATTAAATCAGTTTTAACGTTTCAGGATAAAATATTTTACAAACATAAAACACGAAAAGTTAAAATATTTGTTCTTATTCATAATTTTCCAAATATATCCTACAAGTTATAGAAATGAAACTGATTTCAGTAAGGTCAGTATATAATATTCAAAAGTACTTCTAAATTTACACATCTTTAATGGTGATGCTTCACTGTGCAGTTATTGACAGGTACTCTTTATTTGAGTAAGTTTGGCCATTAACTGGAACTATTTATGATTCCATACGTTTAATATGAACATAACTAATTTCTTACTGTGTCAATCTTTTGAGGTCCGGGTTGCGGGATTATATGCTGTACGACTAGAATTTTAAAATGATATAGAACTGTTCATAGGAAGTCATTAAAGAATTTCTTCATATTCTTAGGCAGTACCCCCAAGAAGAACCGTAGTACTGTCAGGCAATACCGTAGTCTACAGTTAGTAGTAATGATTTAATAATTTGTATTTCTACTCTGTTGTAAAAAATACTAACCCGGTTCAAGACTAAAATGACACCTTGCACTTTAAGTACCGGCAAAAAGACAAACAAGCGTTTTTACAAAAAAAAAAAAAAAAAAACTACGAAAAAATTCCAACGAAATTAAATGATTATTATTGATTTGACTTATTTCCGTTTTTTGTAAACGTGTATACAATTACAAAATAACTGTTTGCTTTACAAAATCAACCAAACCGTCAACATTCATTAGGCCGTTTACACATAATCTGTATAAAAATGTATATATATATAATATTAATTTTCTATTTACTAACAATATATTTTTTATTCATCTCTCTGTATAACGTTTTAAAATCGAGTCATAATGTTTTAAGCACCCTGTAACTGGTGGAGGACAAAGAGGTAACTTCTATTACATTAGTGTGTTACATTTTCAAATTAAAAAAAGACACGAAAATAAATTACTAAAACTTTGTAATCATTTTGCACTTGGTTAATGTTTTAAATTTCCTTTCATCAATATAAAAAAAAAAACATTGTTTCTGAAAAAAATTAAATTAAATTTCTAACCAATATAGTAAATTATTTGCTAACCAAAAATAAATCAAGTAAAATCTGTACTAGTATTTAGGTAAAAACATGAAACCATTGCGTTTTATTTATAACTAGTGGACCGAGCAATGCTTCGCTATTGCTTGATTTAATTTAAAGGGTAGTTACTCCATTGCATTACATTGACTTAATCGAATTGCAAAATGATTTTTATATCACTTAAAGAATACACTGCACAAATTTATATTTTCTAAACCTTTAGGCCTATAGATAATACAGTAAACCTTTTGTTTGCTTTTACCAAATCTAAAAAAACTGATAGTTGTGAAGAATTGTAAAAAACCTGATTTTAAATTAGACCAATTGGTTGCAAATTCGTGTTTTGGTTCATTGTAGGCCTAACCTAAAAATATCCTCAGTTTTTTATTCAAATCAGCTATTATATATATAATATGTAACAACCCATGTTTGAATTAAATTAATTAAAATATAGTAAGCATTAATTGATTTTTGTTTGCTTTAAGTTGGTCAATCTAACCTAAAAAAGCTGATGGTTTTGAAGAATAATAAACTGATAAGTAAAGTTGCTATGGTAATGAATGTAAACAAACATGTCGTGTTGCTAAGCTTTTTATACGAACAGCTGTTTTTGTGCGCTATGGTCTTGAGTCCATACAAAAGAGGCTGTTTAGTTTTTTCCAAATTTGAAACTTTTTAGGGAAACTTTTCAAACTTTTCTTTACGTATAAACCTTCTATGAACTACTACAAACATTTTAAGACCAAAAATAGCCAAATCTGTCCAGCCGTTCTCGCGTTTTAGCGAGACTAACGAACAGCAATTCATTTTTATATATATAGATTACAATAGTGTGGATATTATACCAGGTGTCTTACAAGTCCCACCCTCCCCCTTTAACTTTTGTGTTTGTTAAAACAAACAAATATTATTTGGGGAACGATACTAACTTAGCCCAAAGTATCTTTTGAAGCAATCGGAAATTTTTAGTGTCCCCTAAAAATGGGGGATTTGGGGGCAACTCAACATTTTTAAATGGAAAGTATGGTCATGTGATACCTCATTTTAAAGGTATATTTAAGACTAGGAAAATTACATAAAGAAAATAAAAATCGTACAACCCAAAACAAAATAGCGGCCCTAAACGTGTTGAAATAAATCGTAAATTTTAAGTCGACTACTACATCTAAGAAAATTTTGAAAAAATAAAATTTACTAAATCGATTTGGAAGCAATATCTTAGGTCAAGCACTTTGAAATAAACATTTTTTGTCTCTTTAATTTTTTTCTAAAAGCTCTTCCTTTTCGAGATATTAGCAACTTTATGTCGATTTATTTCAACACGTTTAGGGCCGCCATTTTGTTTTGGGAGGTCCGATTTTTATTTTATTTATGGTATTTTCCTAGTCTTAAATAGACATTTAAAATGAGGTATTACATGACCCCCCATTTTTAGGGGACACTCAAAATGTCTGATTGCTTCAAAAGATACTTTAGGCTAAGTTAGTATCATCCCCAAAGGATATTTGTTTGTTTTAACAAACACAAAAGTTAAAGGGGGAGGGTGGGACTTTTAAGACACCTGGTATATTCTTAATGGTATTCTTCTTAGGTTAGAGGTTTTTGGTCGAAGTACTGAACATGATTCTATGAATAATTTTATATTAACATTACTTTGAAGGGAGATTTTTAAATCTTGCCTAATTAAGCAGATACGTAACAAGAACAAAACCAGTAGTAATTATTACTAGTAATTTATACAATTTAATAAACCGGATAACCTGTCTTAACCCTCTTCTTGGCAAGTATCCTTTTAGATACATTTCACAATTCTATTCTAAAAGTTATTTTCGTGTGTCTAAATCTTAGTGTTATTGGTACTGGGTCCTTTTGGATACATTTTTCAACAGGTTTCTGTCAACATTTTATCCTCTATGTCATATGAGAATAAAATAACAGCTGCTGTATTCCAGGTTTACAAGTGGCAGTGCATTAACTCACATTGGTACTTTCCAAGCTTTTGTTTTATTAGTTTTTTAAGTTATTGGATGTTGTAGCCTTACTTTTTATTGCTTTCTGAAGGTAAGTAGTAATACAAAACATGAACTCTACCTTCTGATATATTATAAAATGTTATTTTCTTAGTGTGTCTTAAAAGATACGGTGCCAATGATATGGCAATTCTCTGTTTTTAGGTTATGCATCTTTTTAGATACAATGTCAAATAGGGGGTTTTAGCTAGCAATGCATTTCATTATTTGATTATACATTTTTGCATGTAATAATTTAAATGTCTTTTGTTTTTACCTTATATATATAAACGTACAAGTTATTAGACTTGATTATAACCTTTATATGCAAAACTATTAGAAATTAAAACAGGTTAGGTTTATATTGAAAGTTAGGCTTAGGTTAGTTATTCATCAGCATTGAATTACGCAAGCTTAGTTAGCATATCTAAGTAAATTTG
>JAGFPH010005968.1:65678-76388 GCA_018207615.1 Philaenus spumarius
CTTTATGACAGTTAAACTAATGAAGTCGGAGTATCACAGGTAAATCGATAGCTAGTAAGTAGTTTCGAACCTTATATTGTTGGGTGTGGGAAGGTGGAAGTTCTAACTGTAGCAGGCCGCTTTACCTATCAGCCACTCTGTTTCCTCGACAGTCGACACAAACGAAACACAACACACATGATCAAATTTTCCATGGCTGGCTCTCCGTTAATAATTGTTTTATAAATCATCATAGTAAAGACATTTTCGTAAAACTACACAATATCTGATATTGCTGTCTTGTATATGGATTGAAGATAAACATAGTTATTATGGAAAATGTGGACTGCAGTAAAATTTTACTTTTCGTTAATTGAGTGCAATTCCAGGACGATACAGTGCCACTTATCCATCGGCAACCAATCTTTCTTTAAACCTTTGTTCATAAACTATAACTTCCTGTAAATAAAGATTGTAAATGATTAATATTACTTACAGATATTTGCTTATGAACAGGACAAAAATATTTACGGTTTAATTATTTAGGAACAGGAAACCTGCGCAACTCCTTGATTTTCCACAGATTATTTATTTTAATGCAAAACGTGATATGTATACATAATAGTACCATAAAAACAAACCCATCATTTAATAGAGTGAGTGCTTCAAAGCGATATTCTGACTACTGTAAATGTTTGCAGGTTGAATTCTACATTTCGGTGATTTATTCGGTTGGTATTGTTGTACAATATATTTGAATTATTTGTTCCAATGGGTTAAATACATGATTTATTCTAGTGTGTCGAGTGGATTTCCTTTTGTTCTGTATGATGGATTGGTGGTGATGTTGGTGTCCGAGTGATTTGTATGCATAAGATGTTTGTTTTATTGTACTTAGATTTTTGTTTGGAGAATGTACTTTATTCGATGGTAGGCGTTAATTCAATCTGTGGGCAAGAGTTTTGCTGTTATTATGGTATGTATAACTTTCTTTGGAGTCTCTACTTATGAGTTTTTAAACTCCACTTATTTTTATATTTTGTATTATTATTATTATTTTCTATATATGTTTTTTGAGTGGTATGCCTGAGAAATCCGACAATGATCAATGAAACAGCCCTGTAATGTAGCTATTTAAAAAAGTAAAATTACAACGACCGTTAAAAGATTTCAACGCCTATAAAATCGAGTCACGTACATAATCGCTGTCAATATAATATAACAGCTGATTTCACCCATCATCTGCATTACTTTAACAAAACCTAGCACAGATTATATTTTGGTGTTATGTTTACAACTTCAAACAAAAATATACAAGTCTTGAGAAGTTTTTAAATATTAGTTAAATTACTACTGCAGGCTAAAATACGTTATAAGATTTGCTTTGAGGTAGTAAAATGAATGTAACCTTTCAGTATCAATATATTCATTTGTACAATTTTAAGAAGATATACTCATTTAATTAACTTCGGAAACATTCGTACATCATCGTATAACATATAAACAAAATCCATTATTGATTTCTTCATTATAATATTAATAACTTCTAAATCAGTTGAACTATCATTATGAAATAGAAAGCAATTAAAAGATAATATTTTTTATTTTTTATTCAGATATATAATAATGTATATAAATACAAAATTCTAACAATTAAGCCTACAGTATTATAACCGTCATAATTGTACACATTTACCGAGGTAAAACTCCCATTAGCATAGTTAGGTAGGCCTACATAAAGTCTGTTGTTTTTAAATAGTTTTTTTTTTATCATGTATTGTGTTATCTAACTAATCTGCCTGTGATTTTTCACGGAAGCTTACTAGTTCAAACATAAAAGTATGTCTATAATAAGGAACGAAATAATAATGTATACAATTCTTACAATGTTATAAGTAATTTTATAACATTCTCCGTCTAGGTGTTCTCTAACTATAACGTAATAAATGTAATGTATTTATCTATTTAGGCCATTTTAAAGCTAACTACAGAAAAACTCATACTCTATATTTCTTTAATTTACTTCCTTAAATAGGTTAAAACAATATTTTCTGATAATTGTGATAATCTAAACTCAGATCAACATGTTTAACCTAGTATATAAATATTTTTCTCGAAAGGAAAATGATGGAAAATTAACATTTTACCTTCAAATTTAATCCTTTTCAACCTTCCACTTTTCTTTGAGTACGTAGTGAAAAAGAAACAATAACACACATACAGTAACATTACATTTAAAATATTCTTTGCGTCATATTTTAATAAATAGTGTACCATTGTATTTACAGCCCCATTGCATTGCTCTTTTGTTTAAACGAGGACCACTGAAAACACAATCTCACAAACATCACAGTTTATATTTTTTATCTTTCTATTCCGGTTGCCGTTCATTGAAGAAAAGTTCAAAGCGACCGCCCGATGTTGTCTGGCTGCATTCCAAAATTCCATTCAATGAAAAGTTAAATGTTATGACTAGTTTTACGTTTAACAATAAATTAAAGCTATGTGTTGCAAAGTTGTTTGATCATATTAACGGTATGTTTATTGTTAATCTTTGTTGTCAAGAATAACGATTTGAGGAATAATTTTCAGGACCTATTTTGAGTTACGGCAATGTGTTAGTGAACATATGCTATGCAATTATTTTTAAAACTTGTTTAACTTCAAGAGGGTTCGTATTTTGTCATAAAAGGCCGACAACGTTGAAGATCTGTTTATATGTGCTTTTCTATGAATTATACGTGATGTCGCATTTTTATGTATTTTTGGTAGTATCTCGTTTACTATTATGGTAAGTTAGTTTCGAATAAATATGTGAAAATAAGTACTAATATAAACATTACTTCGTCGCCACATTTATCTTTAAAATAACAAGAGATAAGACACATTTAATCTGAGGAACATAATTTAGCGTGGGATTAAAAATATATCGACCTTTATAAAATGATATTTTTCTAAACGTTTTCATATAACTGCATTATTTTTCATATTTACAAGATTTGGGGATAACTTTAAATAGTAGTTATGTATGCATTCGAACTTAATAAATAAATGTGCATCATATATATATTTTTTTTTATATTACAAAAACTCAAATAAAAACTGTCACTGTCTATTTTTATATGTTATTTAACAGTTTTTATTTAGAATAATTCTTTAACAAGAATATGTAAAAACTAGATCATAGTTACAATTAAAAACTGATTAATGTAATAAATTAATATTTTTTCTATTAGGTTTTTAATCTAGTGTCTCGTAATTTAAGTATTTTGTTAAATTAAAGTTTAACATTAAAAGAAAATAAATTAAATGAAAATTACGCTTTACTTACAAAAAATTGAAATTTAATCACCGAAATGTATTGTTTGATTTAAATTAAGTTATGCGTGGCATAACTGGATAATTGTTTACAGGATTTGCAGATTTAAATATGTGTGTTATTTCTTCACTTACCAGCTTATTTATTTAATAAGTATCCTTTTAGATTCCTCTTACTTTTTTACTGTGTTATATTCCTTCTTTGCATTTTTCTTTTCTTTTCTCGCTGTACGTTTGCCTTTATATCACTTATCACGATGCAATTTTTCAGCTTCTGTTTTAAATTATAACGATGCATGATAAGAAATAGATCTAAAATAAATTAGATTAGATTAGATAAGTTACATTATTTAATTTATACCGTTTTACTGTGAAACACCTGAATAGTTATCATTGCCTGCAAATTATAAAATCTACAATCACACACAGGTACGAAAATTCAAAATACAATTTAGACACCATTGAAACAATAAATAATACAGTAATAATAAATAATAGTGTACCAATCTTACTAAAAGATAATTAAGGGAACGGAAGCAATACTGGGCCACATAGATTGGTACTGTTCAAAACTTACCTTTAAAAATTTAAATATCACCAAACGTAGGAATGTTTCAGCTGATTACTCACAATTCACTAGACACCTAGAGGTTAACTCAATAAACCATAGAACTAGATTCAATTTCAGGTTTATTAACCAAAGTTAAGTAGAAAAAGTTTATATGCCCTTAAATAAAAAAAAGAAATTATTTATACGCCCTTAGTACAAGAAAAACTTCAGATTAAAAGAACACATATATATTTAATTAAATTGAATTTTAAAAACCCTCCCCAAAAATCAAAATCAAAAGCCCTCCCCTTTAATAATGGTTACAGAAATTATACAAAAGGTTAGACAAGATTACAAAAAAATTAACATGAAATACCATGGATTTGTTTAAAGATAAAAATATAGGTCGTTGGCCAACTCTAAAGCTAAGTATAAATAATTAAATAATAAAAAAATTAATTATGAGACGTCACTCTATAAAAAAAGGTATATAATTTTCTAATATATACAGCCCTTAGGGCTAAGGTCCAAAATATGCTATAGCTGCACCTCCCAAAAATTATTAAATACAAAAACATGTCCTATATACTATTCTTTTACACAAAAATACAATTACAAATACAGCCTATTCAAAATTCATTTAAAAAAAAAAGTCCACTGCAGATTTTTGGTAGTTACAAAATATTTCAGTTCATAATTGTTTATGGTAACGCACTGTCGCCGAAAAGTATCTATAAAGTATCTATGCTGGATGTAGGATGTTGGCTTATTCAGCAAGTTACAAGCTGTAGTTGGATTTATAGCATAATGGTAGAAATTGAGTACAGAACTTGAACCAGTGTAAAACTGCATCAAACAAAATAACAATCCTTTTTTAGAATGTAATTAGCCAAAATAAACAAGCATAGTACAGATAGTTTTCCTTTTAAGTTAGCCTTCATAATATTGGTAGCACAAGGTGACAAATAGCTACTTTAAAAGATTCCAAAAGTTACTACTGAACTTGTCATGTTACTCTTGAATGTTTCTACATGCAGCAAAAGCACATGGTGAATTCAAAATGTTCTAGACTGGTAAAATTAAATATATCAAGATATAAAACTGGATATGACCACTTTAAAGTTCAAGATTTTAGTTTAAACTGATTTAAAGTTGTACAGAAAAACTGTATAGGCAAGTCTTTTGTTTAGAATAGGCTAAGATATGGTAAATGCATAACATAGCATAACCTTTAAAATTTTCAGGCTGTAAAGTTAAGGTTTAAACTTAGGCTATAAAAAAGAAATACATAGGTTTTGAATAACTGTATGAATTTGAAAAGTTATTTACAAAGCAAAAGGGTGGAACTAACTTTATAAAATTTTTACAAAGAGTACATTTTATAACTAACAAAAGTAAGGCTAAAACATTCCCATACCTGGCATCCAGAAGCAAAGGCTTATAACAAAGACATATCAATTTGCCTTGCGTATAACTCGCGACTAAATAAAAGGAAAAGCCACGACATTGTTAACTATATTATACAGACATTACAAGGTGGACCTTCCTGTAGCAGAACTAATGGCCGACGTTCTTCTCGAATATTCTATGACTTAGCGAAATTAACGGACTAGATATACGTCAGCTGTTGACTCTCAGATTAGCTGTCGCATAACAACGACCTCTGCACAGGTATACACGCTAGGAAACTGATACCGTGCAGAGTCGGTACCCAGTGGAGAAAGGAGTAACTACTTGGAAAGGTCGGTAAGGGTAGATGCAGAAAGGTTGTAAACTGTCGGTGAAAAGCAAGTAGGTTGTTTTATTAAAGACAAAAAAAAATATTGATGCCACGGAGTTCTAAAAACGTCACAATAGTAACATATAATAAGTAAGTAAAATAAGGATTAATGAAATAGGACGAATTGACAATTAGTATCTTTGAGTGTTACCAATCACATTAAAACTATGGAGAAACGCTAACACCATATTAATATTCTGGGTATCATCACACAGCATCGACTGAATTCAATTTGGAAGACAAAATCTCTTAGGAACATGCTTTAACTTTCTACAATCCATAAAAAGGTTCTTGATGGAAAGAAAATTACTACAGTAACAATAAAATGGTGGATCCCAATGACGCGTCAGAAACCCATGAGTTAACACGGAACATTGAGTTAACATCAATGCGTAGACGACCAACCACCATTTCCTCTCGTCAGCTTCTGCGGTTTGAAGATATCCATGGCCGAACACTATCCTTAATTTCTCGGAGTTTATTATGATGTACCACTCTTCTTCCCACTGTCTAAATACGGTTTGCTTCAAAATAGAAACAAAGTCGGATGACATTACACACTTCACACTGCTAAACGGACAGAGGAAAAGTTATAGTTTGATTACTGTATCCCGTGTATTACTGAAGATGGCGACGTTGTCGTTGAAACGCATTTGAAGTTAGTAAACGTATTTGTTGTGAGATTTTCTGTTCGGGTTTTATTTTATCTAGTTAAATAATGGTTCAGAAATTGTGGAAATACATGAGTTGTTAACCTACTATACTTAAATTGCTTTCAAAGAAAATCAAACGAGCCCCTTAATGATAAACTGTAAACGACTTTATGTAGAAGAAAACAGAAATCCCAGATAAAACGAAAAAAATAACACGTGGAGGTGCTTTATAAAGGGGATTGTAAGGCAAATCATTATTCTTCATGAAAGGTGATTACGGGAAGCCAGCTCTCTGTAAAGGATGAGAAAGTAAAAGTTTGCCGTGTGTAAACCACTGTGTAGGTCTGAACGTAATCAAAGTTATAAGACACAAATGGGAAATGCATTTTGTACAATACTCTAATAAATTAAGAACAGTTATATTATTAAACGTTTTAAGCACGTTCATAATATTAACTTGTAAGTAAAACTACGAGAAAAGCGTGGACCGTGATTGAGTATGAATTATATATCAATCTAGAATTACGTTTTTCGAAACATGTTGATATTTAAAATAATTTCAAAAATCGTTAAATAAATACTTACAAATTGTCTATCAATTTGTCTATTTAAAATACATACATAGCTCAGCTGATTGTAACAGTAATCAGCTGTTTATTCTACAATTCCTAGTAGGCTATTTCCATTAACTGGTGATTTTATACTTTGAAACAATTTTATTTTTAGTTCCAATGTTTAGGTTAGGTTTTATTTGAATAATGGTCCGATCTTTTAGCTTGTGTCATATAACTACTGCTATTACATATTTAGACACTTAATATGTATTTAAAATCTTATATTTGAGGTTGTGCTTATTCTACACCTTTAATAAAAATAAATTGGCATTGGCCTTTAATAGTTTCTTACAATTGAAACCATAGATTACAAAAATCAATAAAACATGCATCTAATACATAAATTGTTTAAATCTAATGAAATAACACTTTTGTGAATAACATTGTTAAAACATGATATCTCAATGTAGGCCTAAGTAAATTTAAATGCACAGTATATTTAATTTGTAAATTAGTGCGTTTTATTTGGTCAGTTGAGGAAACAGATGATATTTTATTCTTTAATTGCTTCAGGATGCTCAATTCCCGTAAATATTTATTGGCTACTTACACTTTATTGATGCTAGTATTTACTATCCATTGCAACTCAAAACATAACTTAATTTAAATTGTTGTTTACTATTTCATTTCATTTTTTATTTTTGCCTTTAGCAAAAATTTCATTTGTATGGCCTTAGTCATAATATAACTATAAAGTATTTTCAAAAATAATTTAGCACGGTACAAAAATGTTTTTCTAATTAATAATAAATCTGATAAAATTGGCTGAATTCAAACGTAAAACAGGATAATTCTATAAAATATTTTAAAAAATACTTCAATTACATTTACATTTTAACACTATTTTGTACTAAATTAACATGTTACTAAACATTTTTTTTAAAACGACAATAAATATTTACAATTAAGTAACAAAAACAAAATATTGCATGGCTACACTCAAACAAACATTAACAAATTCAGAACTACAACTACATAAGAAATGTGTATACCACAACATTCTTTGTGAAGTAGATGAATTCCAGAATTCAATATTGAAATTTGAAGCATGCTAAAGAGATCACCGTATTCAAGAAAATGTATGGCAGACAGTTTCCCCCGCCGAATAAAAACACCCATCTAAACCTGCTTTTAAAAATATTATAATTTTTGTATTTTCAGGGAGCTTATTAATTAAACGTGAACCAGCTTGAGAAGGAATTTTGCTGTAGAGACTTACTCTGTGCTTTTTAACTGTAGTAACCAGCCAGACTGGTGCCATAATTGATTGTATATGCCCTTGTTCTTTATCACATTTGAATTTAAAATATAGGACAACTTCAAATATATACATATTTGAAAGTGTAAGAATACCAAGTTTCCTAAAGACATTCTTACACGACTGGAATGTCCTTAGTCCTGCTACCATAGCTTTCTTCCGCAGGACAAATATTCTAACAGGAGAATTTCGACAGAGAATAATTCCATAGCAAAGGGGGGCGATATACTAACACTCAATACACAATTAAAAGAATAGAGGGTGGACAATATGGCTTTGACTTTATCAGTGCAATATTCCTGAAGCAATTTTTCACACCGATACCGATTCAGAAAATGAAGAATTAACTTAATTAAGCCTTAAGAGGTTTGATAAGTTCATCAGAGCACTGCTTGATGAGCAACGTGGAGACTCCAACAATATCAGTAGCTTTTTTATTCATCAGACCACTAAACACTCTGGACACCTCCTCCACACACACAGGTGAAATAAACATTGACGACTCCTTACTACCCCCATCACTTGAGACATAGCCAAGAGTCATGCTATTGTCAATATTACGCTTACAAAAGTTATTACACAAATCAGCTACAAGCGATGGTTCTGAATTATATACTCTATCAATATTTTAATTAATAACCCCAAATTTACGATTTTGTTTCCTAAGTTCGTTAATTATCTCCCATGATGTTTCGTTAATATTTTCAGATGATTTCACGACTATTATTACCTTCCTGTATATTCGCTTTTATTTGTTATAAAAATTCCTAAATTAATAGAAAACTGTTTCATGTTTTATAAATTTCAACGTATATTTTCAATTTATTAGTGGATACAAGAATTCCTTTTAGAACATTTGCGCCTATTCCCTATTCTTGATATTTTTAAAAGACAAACACATTCAGAAAAAAAATTAAACAATCGTAAGAAAATTCAAATTTATCATCTAATTTTTAAAATATTTTCCAGGTTATCGATACCTTTGTTTTTTTTAACAAGTATTTTAGTAAATCAATGTTTTCAGGCCTGTAACTCCTAATTTTTCTAAATTGAGGATAATATATTATAATTCAGGATTGTTTACAGCGTTTGGTTGGCGTAAGACACAAAATATCATTATACAATTTAATTCAATTTGCAATAAATATAATTCCAGATATATTTATTTCTGATTATGCAATGTGATCAGAAGTTACAAGAAACAGGTATTGAATTCTACATTAGATTAATTGCATCCACAGATAGGCTTCCATTGATCCTACAAGTATTATGTTACATTATCAATATTACCGGCTACAATTAATTACATTAGCTTGGTGCGGCATTACCAGCGAAATATGAGTTGCATTCAATATAAATACATAATAATAATTGCAGATAGGATTTACTATTACTATTGCAATGAAAAACATTTGCAATGGCTACGTTATTCAAAATATATATATATATTTGTGTTCTATTAATTATATGAGTGGCCGTCTTACCGACACCGACGGCTGTTTTGGATATTCAGCCATTTTAAAATGCATAGAGCAAGTTTTTCAATTATTATAATTTAATTTGAATAGATTATTAAACTGTAAGTGCTTTTGTATATTATTACAAAGTGAAACAAAATTCTCGTTTAGCAAATAATAATAATAATAACTGATTTTTGGCTGTTTTTTGGCCATAAAGGGGGTTGTTTTTCAAAATATTTTTACGTGCATCTATAAAGACCTAATTGACGTGTTTAGTGCAAATTTGCTCGAAATCGATGGAATAGTTTTCTCTCTAGATAATAATAATAATATTTATTAGTTAATTTCCAACTTTAATAAAAGAATACAAAGCTAGAGAGAAAACTATTTTATCGATTTCAACCAAATTTGCACCAGACATGTCCAGTAGGCCTGTATAGATGCACGAAAAACGGTTTTGAAAATTTTTTAATAACAACCCCCCTTTTGGCCAAAAAGAACCCCCAAAAAACCAGTTATTATTTTTTTATAAAAAATCGGCTCTAACGATTTTAATAAAATTTAGCTTATTTGTAGCCTTTAATGTGCCCTACCATATGCAAAAACCCGCATCTTTCTAAAAATTCTCGTTTAGCAAATAATATTAATGATAACTGATTTTTTGGGGTTTTTTTGGCCATAAAGGGGTTTCTTTTTCAAAATTTTTCAAAACCTTTTTAAGTGCTTCTATAAAGACCTAATTGACGTGTTTGGTGCAAATTTGTTCGAAATCGATCGAATAGTTTTCTCTCTAGATAATAATAATAATATTTATTAGTTAATTTCCAACTTTAATAAAAGTATACAAAGCTATAGAGAAACCTATTCGATCGATTTCAACCAAATTTGCACCAGACATATCCAGTAGGCCTGTATAGATGCACGAAAAACGGTTTTGAAAATTTTTGAATAACAACCCCCTTTTTGGACAAAAACCCCCAAAAAATCAGTTATTATTTTTTTATAAAAAAAAGGCTCTAACGATTTTGATAAAATTTGGCTTATTTGTAGACTTTAATGTGCCCTACCATATGCAAAAACCCGCATCTTTCTAAAAAT
>JAGFPH010005968.1:76488-86996 GCA_018207615.1 Philaenus spumarius
TAAGTGCAAATCAAGGCTTTGCTTGACACAAGAAAAAAATTGCTTTTGTCAATTTCATAAAAAGTCATAAATTCAAATACATGTAATAGCTCAAAGGTCTTATAAGAGACATCAATGTTTGTAAATTATACTTTTTGTATGTGAAAGTTGAAATAAATGAGCTTCTTGTTGTAAACCTTTTATTTCACACCTTTGGCACTGTATCCTTTTAAATACGTTGTTAAGTAAAGGGGGTTACCTAAGCATATGGCAATGTATCCAAAAAGATACATTAACTTTTTGTTAAATAAAAATAAATTAACATTAGGAAAAAATATTTTAATATTTTTTTGAGTCAACTAAATAATATCTTAAGCAAAAACTAACACAATATTTATAATTTTGAATTAAACATTTACATGCCAAGAAGAGGGTTAACTAAAGTTGTTTGAGAAATGCAAGATTGTTGAATACAAACATTGCTTTTTAGAGAGAATTAGAATAAGTGTTAAATCCTTTAATTAAAATAGAGCTATAAACAAAACCTATTGAATGAAGCTGCTGAATTCATTTCGCTGCAGTGAGAGAGAAGAAACATTCATGAAAGTAATGTACATAATGTTTAACAATATGTATATTGTTCTTCCGTGATAGCGTATGTTAGTCATTCCGGACACACCTTGTTTGTTTAATTCTCAAAGCTCTAAATAATTGTGTTATCCCTGGTTTTAAACACATAAGGGTTAAATTCATCCCGTCTTTACGGAATATTTACTACAAAGTCTTCCAATGTTTAAACATATATAATGTTTTGCACACCTCTATATTGTTTTCCACAAAAATATTTTAATCAAATAAATTCATTTACACCAGCTGATTAAAACCGCACAATATTGTAAACGAAAGGTTTGTTTATTTAATTTGGAAATAACATTTCATTGAAATATAATTACATTGGTGGGACTATTTATGTACATTCTAACAGCGTGGTTTATTAATTCTTGTGTTTTCATTGGTAAAGTATAATTTTGGAGCGCATGAAAGCAAATTAAATATATATAGTGTGTTATTAAAGTTCCTCTCCCTGAATTAATTTCGTTTTAAAGAAGTCCTATTAATAACATCAAAAAGAAAGGAACTCAATTAAACAGTAAAATAATTAAGTTCCTCCTCATTATAAACGGGGTTTTAAAGTAATCCTATAGATAACATTAAAGAGAAAACAATTGAACAGTGTGTACTATTAAACAGTTTCTTCGCTGTATTTTTTTGTAAGTGATCATATCGATAACATCACAAAACACAAACCAATTAAACAGTGCATTATTAAAGTTTCGCTTCCGAAAATACAAAAAAGTACCTATTTCTGTCGATAAAAACAGGAAAATAAACAAATTTATTATACAGTCAATTAATGAAGTTCTTCCTCAGGATAATCTTTTTTTAAGAAAACATATCGATAACATATACAAATAAACGGCACCAGAAACTGGCATATACTTTCTCACAAACATATTTAATTTATTAAACAGATTCACCGAGACTTCATAATTGTATTAAAGTAGGAGAGGGGATACATTAAAGTAGGAGAGTAATTAATAAATATTATTATTATTAGCTAGAAAGAAAACTATTCGGTCGATTTCGAACAAATTTGCACCAAACATGTTAATTAGGCCTGTTATAGATGCACGAAAAAAGGTTTTGAAAATTTTTGAAAAACAACCTCCTTTTTGGTCAAAAAACAGTTATTATTATTAGCTAAACGAGAATTTTTAGAAAGGGGGTGCTAATATTTTCTAGGGTATGGGGATTTAGGAGTACCCCTCCCTCCTCCTTCGGCAACAGAAGTTCAGGGAAATTTTTAATCTCCTCCAGAAAACTTTAAAAATTATGGAAGCCAATTTGACTATTTAGGTGAAATATTAACCCACCCAGCATTGAGTCTGTACCTTTATGGCTGGCCGCACACTGAGGCAGCATTTTGTTGTACAGCAAGTGCTTTGGACATTTTGCTTAGAGCATTTTGCGTTATTGCTCTCTCGGTGTGCGCACGTATGCAGTGTGCTGGCGAACATTGAGCAACTAGCGGTAACATTCAACATTCGATGTCAGTAGTCCACACAAAGACGTGTGAGGAAGGCTCACGCTTGCGCAGGTCGATTTGCTCTGAGCGTTTTGTTGCATCCTGTTCAATCGGAAACTAGGCATCCAGCACTGCTTCGAGCACTCTATGGTGCTGTAGAGCGCTGTAGAGCATTTGTTCTGCCAGTGTGTGGTGTCCCATTTGAATACATGGAGGGCTAGTATTCAGTAAAACATTTTGCTATAGAGTACTTGCTTTGAGCAGAATGCTTTCTCAGTGTGCGGCCGGCCTATACCGTCAATGAATACTCAAAGCTATAAAACCCGCCTAGAGGCCGCACCAAGTTAGTAGTAACTCAGCAGTTCATGCTTGAACTCTTGTAAAACATAAAATAAGTATATGTAAAATCAAACAGCACATAACATTTAAAACATATATTAGTGCCAATCTTTTAAAAGAAAAATCTCTTACCTGACTTTAATTAATAATATAAATATTTTCCTTTTCATGGGAGCTAAGGGGAGGGAGGTGGAACGCCCCCCCCCCTCTGCCCATAGGCATGGGCGCCCGTGTATAAAGATAACACAATGTATATTCAAGGAATGCTTATTTTTATACGTTTACCCCTGTAGAGTCGACTTACTGTAGTTATTTTTACTACGCTATAGTTTACAGAGGTAGGTTGGCAGTTTAACGCGCAGTTTAACTGTAAAATTTCTTATTTTAATGAAATTTCATCAGCGTGTTAGCATGCTCTGTATTATCATGCTTTCTCGTAACAGGGCTGATATGTTATTGCAAAAAAAATAAAGCCCTAGAAAACACACACTTTTGGTGCGTTCTATTCATTACTTTGGTTAACTATTAAAGATTAATTTAAACCTGCGCTTGCCCGGGTTAGTTTTTAACGAAATGTAACAAAAAATGAAAGAATTCAAGGAATGTGTTCATATCAGCTTCTAGTTTGATGGACGAGGTCCATATATTACGTCTTATACAAAGTTGAGTAGTAAACAAATAACGTGAGTTTATAGAATTGCTAAAATTTTAATTTAACTCTCGCAAAATCATTTCGAGGAAATTCTTTTGTATTTGAATCAGTTGCGAATATTACAGAATCAAGTAAACAACGACTGACCAGGTCATTCCTTTGGAATTCTTCATTTACCCTTCCTCTACAGCTTTAAAATGAAATCCCTGAGCACATAATAGCAAGCTTCAAATCAGTTTGATGGACAAGGTTCATACATTACGTCTTATACAAAGTTGAGTAGTAAACCCATAATGTGAGTTTATGGAATTGCTAAACTTTTAATTTAACTCTCGGGAAATCATTTCGAGGAAAGTCTCTTGTATTTGAATCAGTTGCGAATATTACAGAATCAAGTAAACAACGACTGACCAGGTCATTCCTTTGGAATTCTTCATTTACCCTTCCTCTACAGCTTTAAAATGAAATCCCTGAGCACATAATAGCAAGCTTCAAATCAGTTTGATGGACAAGGTTCATACATTACGTCTTATACAAAGTTGAGTAGTAAACCCATAATGTGAGTTTATGGAATTGCTAAACTTTTAATTTAACTCTCGGGAAATCATTTCGAGGAAAGTCTCTTGTATTTGAATCAGTTGCGAATATTGCAGAATCAAGTAAACAACGACTGACCAGGTCATTCCTTTGGAATTCTTCATTTACCCTTCCTCTACAGCTTTAAAATGAAACCCCTGAGCACATAATAGCAAGCTTCAAATCAGTTTGATGAAAACATTGTGTCGCTACCTCAGTTAATAACTAGGTTTCAGTAATCCGGCATATTTACTACAGTAATATAAGTTTTAACTTTACTAAATTAAATTGTCTACACGTTTACAATGGGAAATATTTCAAAAGGGAATGTTGTGTAGTGCCAGTTTAAATGTTCCCTCACAGAAATAAGCACTAACTGATCATAAGATATTAGTGGTGGCTTTCAAGCACGACATTATTTTTCCATCGTACATTAAAAAATTAACAGATTGAGAAAATGTTTTTTTAAAGTTTGTACATTTTGCTTTAATTATTTAAAAGAAAATACATATTTATTTGCTTTAAATATTTTCATAACCTGCTCCTCATTTGAGTTAAATTAGAGTGAAAAGAACTCTTAGGTCGTCGCAAATAAATCTATTTAAATTGGTTAAACGGAAAACACGATTTTACTCAGTTTGATATATTAAATTGTTTCTGTAAGTTTGAGAAAATTCTCAATCTATATTATTTTATAATATCTATAGCATAGTATTGTATATGTATATTTTTTAAATATGTATCTATGTTTAATGACCTTCAATACCGTATTTATACAAACAATCTAAATATAAATCTGTTCTCATTCTAAACTCATTTTATGTTCATCTAGATTAATAGCCTACATCAATCTCTACAAACCTCATCCATAAATGAACTCTGCACAACATCCTTCTTTGTCAGTCCGCGAATTAAGCAACTGATCCTTTGCAAAAGGGGTCCATTTTGTACCATTCTCGCTGTGTTTTAACAGAGTTATTTGCGTGCTAGATTATGTACCAAGAGATTTACTTAAGGCGAGAGAGTGCATACCATTTTTGTAAAGGACTGCCGACCTATGACCAATATATTTTGCTTGTACAGTGTTGAAGTAAATACATTATCTATTTAGAAATATGCCATTACACGAGAATACATTCAATGAAATTTGATGGACTATATTATATATTTTGAATAGTTAAGTTATTGAAACAAAATGTGTATAATATTTGTATATATCTTTGTATATTTGTATATTCTTAATTATTCTCAATTCTTTAATTATTTATTTTTGTTACTTCACGTGTGAAGTAACAAAAATAAATAATTAAAGAATTGAGAATAATTAAGAATTATTATGCAGTCCCTGATTTTTTCCTGCAGGATTTGCAGATTAAGTTTTTAAGGCTCTTCTTTAAATTGAAGAAAACTCCCGAGTGTGCCGTATGATTTCAATACGAAAGGTCTGACTAAAGGCGCAAAAGCGTTGAAACATGCATTCATAATACCGTGTTTCGGATTCTATTTATAAATTAATAATCTGGGAAACTACTTTAAGTTATAAAGAAGGCTTTATATTTTTTACGTGTTAGCTTAAAATATGGAAATTATTGCTTAAAACGCCCAAAAAATGCGTTAAAAGTAATCGATTTTTACTCAGTTAAACTGTTGATTAAAATGAGTTGCCGTCGATTTCTTTCAATTGTGAGATATAAGACAAAAGCACATTGCCTTTAAGAACAATTTAAGATGTTTCACAACTTTTTAGGTTGAAAAACGGCGTCCGAAACACGGTAGTACGAAGTGCATATTTTTGCTGTTTTACGCAAGGTATAGAAGACCCTTAATGGTGTTGTAATTAGACAACCAACAGACACCAGCCAGAACTGTTAAACATTAATATCATGAATACATTAATATTCTGATATGCATTATTTATTGTAACATTATTTACTTTGCTCAGTAATAATAATTTATCAATTCTGTATTAATTTATTGTTATTAAGCAAAGTCTAGCATGCAATTCAAACGTGTAATTACAAAAGCTTATGCCACGTGTTTACTTTATAGGAAATACAATTTGTATAACATGGTTCTTTGGTTAATTATATCCATTCAGAAAGAAATTTTAATAAAGTCCTTTTGAAAATATTATAAAACAATTCAGGCATATGAATTTAATTAAATGTCTGGTTAAATTTTGTGCTAGTGTAATATAGCTGTAATGATTTTGTGAAAAATGATTTGCTATAATTAATAGTTTTTGTTTGTTGTGAACTTGATTTCAGGACTTAATTGTAATTAAATTTTAGAAATGAAGGTAAGTACAGTATTTGAATACTTGATAGAATAAACCATGAACCCAAAATCTCACAAATAATACGTTTATTACCTCAAACGCGTTTCAACGACAAATTAGCCATCTTCATGATTCACGAACTACACTGCCCTGCTTAGCACAGATGTGGTATCTGCAAAAAACCTAAAACTTGAGAAAACTTGAAAACAAACTTCAAAACCTTCCCGCAGCCAAA
This sequence comes from Philaenus spumarius, assembly GCA_018207615.1. Classification (NCBI taxonomy): domain Eukaryota; kingdom Metazoa; phylum Arthropoda; class Insecta; order Hemiptera; family Aphrophoridae; genus Philaenus; species Philaenus spumarius. Next base: position 82,634 of record JAGFPH010005968.1, read on the forward strand.
CTATGTAATGTGTCTTGTTTAAATCTTTTGCATTGTGTAAACAAAAAATTTTGAAATCTTTTCCTATATGTTTTTTATTACTTTTCATGATATTTAACTATAAAAAAGCAGTTATGGCAAATATCAGATTTTATTTATTGCTGATTTACTAAGCTATTTGTACTGTATCTACACTTTGCTAAGCCTTAATGTGGTATCTATGCACATACCACATTAAGCCCTAGCAAAGTGTAGATGACTACATTTTAGGTGAGTATTCTTTGTGCTTAATTTAAATAGATTTACTTAGACTTTAATACTGTATCTACACTTTACTAAGCCTTTTAGCGGTACCTATGTGTTTAGATACCACATTCACCCTTGGAAAAATGTAGATAAGTACATTATAGTTTAGTAAATTCTGTAGTTTTTTGCTTTCAACTAACACTTAAATTTGAATTCAACAATGTTCTTTTAGTTAAGTACTGTATAAAACATTTATTTTAACTTGTTTAACTTTTATCCAAGAAAAACTTAGTTATGTGCAACAAAATACTTTAACAAACTATTTTACAGTACCATCAGTAATAAAATTTCTGCATTATGTGTTACAAAAACAAACTAAAAATAATGTTAGTATTCAATAATTTTAAAACTGCAAGTCAAAAAATTAAGATGATCTGACATAATTAGTAAAAAAACATTAAAGATGATCTATGGCACTTAAAACACACTGATCCTATTATTCCTATTACAATAAAAGGAATGAACTTTTGAATTATTAAGTGTCAGTTACCAACTCCTGAAATGATTAAGTAAAATAAAAATGATTGCAAGTAAATACATTTTTTATAAATGATGAATAGAATTTTCAAGCGTTATTTGAGTATAACTCTAATGAACAATCAATCAGCCTATGTTTTTTTGAACCTGTACCTTTTTGGCAAATATACTCATGGTTTTACACCTTATTTACAACACTACTGCCAAACTCTGCCAAGTTTTTATGTTGATTCACAGGTAAGGGGGAGAAAGGCTTAAGACTTTTAAAGTTCACTGTAAGTAAACATTATCAATCAGCAGTATTTTCCTAAACATTGGTTATTCTTACTGTTGCTGACAAAAAGCAGTTGACCCTTTACGTGCCAAAGCACTAAATTATTTATCAAGTGAATTAATAAGGCAGTCAGAGATTCCTGGCCTCCTCGCAATTTTGTTTTACATACTTTTAACAATGTGTTACAAAACTGGTTATATAAAGTCAGTTAAACATATTAATTATAAGTTTGTGTTCCCTATTTGGCTAAGTTTGGCAATGTTGTATTTTCAGGATTAAAAGTTTAAACTTAATTTGGCTTACTCTTCTGTGTCAAAGAAAATAAAGCATACCCCTTTTTTTAGTACCTTCTAAATAAAACAGTTTGGTAAACAAAGAATCAAACACATTTTTCTTAAAAATTTTGTATTTAAAACTGAACTGGTAAGAATAAACGTTTTAGCTTAAAACACATTTTTTATCCACATTAGTTAGAATTTTTAAACTGCATTCTCCTCATTTTCTTCGGCAATACTTGTAGTAGGCAATGACTCCCAAAACTCGATGCTGTTCATTGGAACTATTCCCGTCCTTCCTTTGGAACTGCAAAATCCCATTTTTCCTTTGCAAAGAAATACCTCTGTGGATCTGCTTGATTTTGGGTTGAGGAACTATCCCAAGTTTTGCTACTCGGGCTAGAAAATAATCTAATTACTTCCACTGATCAGCTTTGTAGTCAGTTTTAAAATCAAGTAAAAGACTTCCCCGTCTAGCACAAACACTAACGATGTCATGAATGAAGGGCCTGTCAATAGCATTAGTGAGTTTCTTTGTTAAAAAATGGCTCCACCAATCAGCGAAATCATTGAGCTGCATAAGGAAAACATTAACCTTTTTAGATGCCATTTCAGTAGCAGAAGCAAAATCGTTAAAGTCATAAACTTTACCTTTCATGCTACATTTTAGGGATTTTTCTACACAGTGATGGAACGAATCCGCTGACATGAAGGTGTGGCCAGGCTCTAAGTATTTAACTGTAATGTCTTCTGCACAGACAGCTTTAGAGTTTACCAAGTAGATAAGCATTGAGAAATAAGCCCAGTTTTTATTCTGAGAGCTGCAATTGTCCATCGAAAAAACAATGTGTTTTTGGTCTCGTATTTCAGGAGATGAGCAAAACTTGTGGGTTGCGCTGATTAGGTCCTCTTTCTTACGACCACTCAAAGCCTCGTGCCAAAGAACAGCAGCAATTTTCGATTGTGACTTGGTTCCAACAGGAGCAAATGTCAGATTATACACTGATAGCCTCTGAATGAAGATGACATTTTTAAACATCAAGTCTGGGTAGCATGATAACCTTTTGTAAGTCAACACTGAAAACAACGGTGTCATCTTGATTGTTTTCTTTATCAATTTCGTATAGCTCTCTAGCTGTTTTAGCTTTATTAATGTGATCCTCCCAAGTTTTGCAGTCGTTGCAATTCTCAACTTGTAGATCACTTTTAGAATGACCATAGATATTAAAATGTTCACAAATTTCACACTCTTCATGGCCGAGTTTTACAAACGATATCTTCATATTTTCTACTTGTTCTCTATAAACTTCATATGAGCACTTAATGTGGGGATATTTGAGTTGAAAGTCATGAAACATGTTTGTAATTGGTAAATCACTTGGCAAGTATAACCTGTTGGGGGCATGCTCACTTCTGTAATGAGATATGCTCGGGTTGAAAGAATTGATGTGCTCAATGATCTCCGTTCTGTCTACCTTATTTGCCGGTTCTCTTATGTTGGTAACTGCATAAGGTTGACCAACATTACTAACCCAAATTGTGGTATCTAACATTTCGCTAAGCCGGTTTGTGGTATCTGAGTTTTGCGAAGCCAGTTTGTAGTAACTTTTGTAGTTACGGCGAAAATGCATTGGTAATATTTAGTTACCACGATTTCCCTTAGTAAAATGCAAAAAAAAACTGTAGATAGCAAAAAAATTATTACGTTTTAAATGGTCGATACAATTTAAAAAAAATTGTTTATCATATATTACTATATTCTGGAAGTCACGCAGATTCCAAAAATGTAAAAAAGTCAATATCGCAAAAAATGTCAGTTACCACATCTGTGCTTAGCAGGGCAGTACAATAGTGAAACTATAACACGAGTTTATTCTATCAAGTATATTTTCTCACAAGTCTAGCTCAATATTTATTTATGAGAATTTGAATAAATTTAAACATAATAACTAAAACATAATAGTTCAAGTTTTTTGTAGAAAATTCAAACTATAAAGTTGTGTTAACTTTATGGTAAGTTATATTTGATAACCTTGTTTTGTTAGATAATGAAATTTATATTTCATATAAACTGATTGTTATAGTTTGACAGTTACACGATTACTGCCACCCCAGTTTATTATATCTCATGATTACCGTTGTAGAAAAGTACGTCTTAAACTCAGTATGGGTTAACTTGGATTTGTGGTTTGAATATTTAAAACAAATTTTTTATTGAAGTAACATGTGTTTCTGAGCCGGTATAAAGATATTTTACCAGGAAAAATGCAGTTTTTTAATTGAATTATACAATGACGTATGCTTCAGTCGTAAATTAAAAGCCAACAACATTCCTTCCCATAGAGTTCAGCAATCTGGATTAGAAATCAACAGTTGGGAGTTTACTAGAAATTGAAAGCCCTTCAAGAGAAGTACAGTGTAAATATTGTTTTTGTGTATGTAATAACTGAACTTTAATTTTGGGTTCTATGTAACGCTTTGAGTTTTTCAGTTTTAACAAAAAGCAGTATTTCGAAAAACGAAAAAATAATTGTTGATGACAGTTATTTCATGGCTGATTCGTTGAGAAAATAGGATAATATATGTTTGTTGAACAGAGGTAGGCATGGCATCAGATTAAGTGCGTTGTTAATACAATACCTTGCAATGCTCATTCGCAATGCCCTTGTAGTTCAAGTGATGAGAGTATTTCAATTATTACTTATTCCAAGAAATTTTTAATAAGCTATTACATTTATTTACATGGAATAATTTATAGTAAACGGCATATGCAGCTTCGTCCTTGTTAAAAATATAAAACCAGAAACTGCCTTGAGTTTCAAAGTTTATATATATCTATAGTTCATTGGTTATGTATTTAAAAATTCTAGTTCTGAGTTTCTTATTCATTAAAGGTCTAGGTACAGTATTCAGTTTGTATGTTTAATTTTAAGTACGATAGTAGGTACCTCACGGAATGTATTATAATTTGTATAAATTTAAAATTAAATTGTTAAAATATGAATAATCCATTATATAAGGAAAACATTTACAAATTATTAATTATGGTTTA